>JASVER010000175.1:533886-613831 GCA_030449065.1 Oceanodroma leucorhoa
CCAGATCCCTCTGCAGAGCCTTCCTACCCTCAGGCAGATCAACACTGCCGCCCAGCTTGGTGTCATCTGCGAACTTACTGAGGGTGCACTCAATCCCCTCATCCAGATCATTGATAAAAATATTAAACAGGACTGGCCCCAAAACTGAACCCTGGGGAACACTACTCGTGACCGGCCGCCAACTGGATTTAACTCCATTCGCCACAACTCTTTGGGCCCAGCCAGTTGTTTACCCAGCAAAGAGTACTCCCGTCCAAGCCATGAGCAGCCAGTTTCTCCAGGAGAATGCCGTGGGAAATGGAGAAAGAGACATGTCCTTGAGACAATCTGTCTTTCTCATGTTTGTTAATCTACTGTACTTCCTTATTCTTTGCAGAACTGCAGAGGTTAGAAATCCTGTCCTTCAAACACTCTATCTTCATGCTTTATCAGGATCTTGATTTTTTTTTTTTCCTTTTGTTAACTCTCTCGGTTTTATACCTTGGCATGTATCTCCATCTACTTTCTGCATATTTTTCAGACATCCTAATATTCTGCATCAACCAACCTCTGTTGCCTTTGCTTAGCAAAGGGAATCTAGGTAGCTTGAATTCCAGCCTAAAAGGTGTTGTAAAAGGAAATGCTAGCTCTAAATCACACATCTTCCATCTGCTTGACTACAAAAATATCTTTTTAAAGGGACATTTTATAAACTACTTCCAATGATCATTTAGAATAAAGGCAAGGTTTGGTGGCTAGGCTTCTCTCTGTTTTAAAGCAGTTAGTATTTACATCATTTGCTTTTAGTACTTATCTGGTAACTACTGTGTTTAATAATGGCCTGTTTCTCCAGAAAAAAAACTGTTCTTTATCCGCTGCTTCTTCATTCAGCCTCAGTGAGATGAGTTAAGGTTGACTCACTGTTAGCTTCCACAGATTAATCAGACATAGTTATGTTGCATCAAAACACTGTAAGGTTTTTGACCATCTGACTATGAATAGAAAAAAAAATAATTGTCTTAGTATAATTCTGTGAAATATTAATCATTGACAGCCTGACCCAAGATCAAGATGTGAAAAAGCCCTCTAGTACACTGATGTTATATTGGTTTCAGATGCTGTTCATGTCCTTTCAAGAAAGCATCCTGTAGGAATGACATTGATGTGTAGAGAATGAATACTATCTCTGTAATATGTAGCCTCTATAGGATGTATAACATAACAGTTTTGTTGCTATACAGGCTGAGGTAAATTTTGTAGCTCCCCATTTGTTACTGAGGAAGAGTGAGTGAAACATGGCCAAGGATGGGCTGAGTCACTGAAGAGCAGAGGAAGAGAAGTTTGAAGAGATGCAGTTCCCAACCCAAAAATGTGTGGGTGAGCCTGACTGGAGTGCAAATGCAGTTGCCCTTGAGGAAATGTGTCCTGGTCATCCCAAAACTCCCAACAGAGAGCCAGCATCACTGGAGCTACCAAGGGCAGAGGTGACCAGGGGATTTGACTGGTTGCATGTGCTAAGCCAAAGCTGCCAAGCACCATCAGCTTCAGGAGCCCCAGTCTCTGAGGATCCTTTGTAGTTGCCAGCTGGGTACCCAGCTTTGGCATGAGGGTAACTTTGTGTGTGTGTGTGTGTCTGAGTGGGTGTATTTATTTCCTTGAATTCTATTCTTTTTGATTCCTACTTCAGTCAGCTGTTCTCAATAAAACTAAATTGACTGTGGATTGTATTAGACTACATACTTTAGGTCACAGATGTATAGTAGAGATGAATAACTCTCACATGGGAATAGCTTCATTCTTCCAATATGCAATAATTTTTAGCACTCAGTATGGTGCCACTGATATATGTATTCATATGTGTGTGCATATATGCATATATGAATAGATTATTTATTTATCTATACATATACAAATCATATGTGAACATAAGGGCATCACGCATCTAAGATCTGTATATGAACAGCACAAGTCAGGGGTTTAACATTTTCAAATAGTTTCCCTGTGGTAGAATTCAGGACAAATTTTCATGTGCTAAAATGTAGTATGTGTACACTGCACTCTGAGCAACCTGACTGAGTTGAAGATGTCCCTGCTCATTGCAGAGGGGTTGGGCTAGATGACCTTTAAAGGTCCCTTCCAACCCAAACTATTCTATGATTCTAGTCTATGATTCTATACAGAAAATTTGTCTTTTTAACAGTAGAATGTCAAAATCTTGCCTTAAGTACATCAGGGGCCATATTTTTTTTCCTTTTTTATCGTTCGTCATATTTTGTGGTTTTTTCAGTTTCTTCTAGGATTTGAAAAAAATAAAATCCACAACAAATAATTCTGTTTCCTGATTATGTGATTGTGCTTCCTGTTATTCTATTCTTTACATCTATTTGCTTTTTTAATTTTCCCAGTTCTTTGTGATTCACTGTCTTTTCTATAGCACAGCTGACAGCAGACTAATAAAAACTACAGCCTGGACTGATAACTAGTTTGGACCAATTGTTTAGGTTGGGATTTGCTGTCACTTTGGCCTGTTCATTTATCCTTGAGACATGCTTCTCTCATACAATCCCTTCTTTTGAGTAGACACAATTTCTTTGGAGCCCAGTTAACAAGTGATGGGCAGCTGTCTTTTTCTTTTTCTTATGAACTGGTGATGGTCCCTTTCCCCTCTGGACAGTGAGGTGATGTCTCTTGTTCAGAACTATCATGACAAAGACTGCAGCAGAATATGCTGGGCAGACAAGAATTGCTCAGACTCTTAACTGCCAGAAAGCTACTGTTCCTCCCACAGCTTCACTTCTCCCAGAGGCCACATACACATCCTTAGCTTGAAGGTGGCTCCTCATCCTCATCCTGCTCCTGGGCCCACTGCCGTACTACTGCATCCTGCTTCTCATGTGGGTCATTGATAGTCTAGTAAAAAAATCCTCATCCACAACTACTCCAGGCGGAATGATCTCAGGAAACCTCCTGATGATGAAAATATCTTCTTCTTTTTTTTTTTCTTTTTTTTTTTTCCTTCAGAAATAAAGATTAAAAACTCCTCCTTAAAAAAAATGGAATTTGGAAAAACCTAGAAATCATAGGAGTTGAGAAAGGAAATATATACCTAGAGAGTTCAGATTCATAATATTCAGGAGTCTTTGCATATAGAATTTTATTTTAAATATATGTAAGAAAAGCGTGTGCATGTGTATATGTTTGCAAGGAAAATATCCCCCAAAATAAGTTGCAGAAGATTGAATTTCTTTGTCTTGATTTTTTTTCTTATTTTTTTAATGCCATTGAGAGGCTTGTTTTACTGATGATCTTTCACACCAACAAAGCTTTATGGTTAAATAAGAAGAGCAGTATTAATTATTATAAGATTGCACAAGAAAAGTTTGAATGGTGGACTCTGGACTTGTCAGATATTGCCAAGTTCTCATGATAAATATCTGCTTGACAGTTAGATTGTATATGGAGGAGGGTTGAATGGAGGTTCTTCAAGATACACAACAGATTTTTTTCTATTAATAAAATGATGCAAAATAAAAGAGAAATTCCAGAGTATTCTCTGAGTGAATAATAGTCTTTTTATTTTCAATGGGCTTTTATAAAATGAATCAATTTAGTATGTATATGAAAATAGTCTGTCTTTGGCATTTTTTAATACCATGAAACTGCATGGGAAAATACATTAGACACTAGAGGTAACAGAGACTGAATAACCAAACTTGAAAATTTCTGAAGAAAACTGAACTAGAGAAGTGTAAATGAAAGAGAAGTTATTAATCAATGTCTAAAAGTCAGGCAACATTTTTTCCTGAGGACTCTCAGTGAAATTTAAGGGCATGCATTCATACARAAAAAGAACCATTAGAAAAGAATAAAATTATTTTTTCTAATTTTCTCTCTCTTCGCTGAGAGAATTGCACTCACAGTTTAGCAGGCCTCAATAGGTATAGGACTGCTATTAAATTAGTTGATGATAAAATAGATTTATGAAAATATACATTAGGTCATTGGATAACACCCAAAAATGTTAGCCAGCACTTCACTGTGATTAGTTCCATCTGTAATGATCCATGCTGGGGATTTTTGCGCCTTGCTCTGGGGACCAGTCACTGACCAGAGTCAAAGGCAAGATTTTGGATGTCCTGGGGTCTGACTGGCTTGTGCCAAAATGACAATTTACTGGCACTGAACACCGATGCATGGGGAAGACCATGACTGTGATGTGTAGAAAAAAAAGCATGACTAGAATATAGGTACTTAAAGTACAATCCAGTGTGCAGAACTGATATGCGCAGYAGCTAGGTAGAGTATTCTCATTTGATCTTTCTACCAGCTAAAAGCAGTGGCTCATTCAAGGGTACTTGAGAAATGCACTTAGAAAAAATTGAGAGCAGAGGAATACACGAAGCCCAGCTACATACTGAACAGGTTTAGAAGGTTCCCATAAAATATTAACTCTCGCATCCAACAGTTCAGCCCCACATGACACGTAATCAGGACGTTGTTCTCTCTTCCCGAAGCTAGTTCGCTCACCTTTCTAGACCATGCTTAACAATGCATCCTCTTCAGTAGCCTGCTGTTCGGTCTGTTCTTTTCTCACTGCAGCTTTTCACACTCCTGCAAAACTGACCTGTTAAAATAGCTTCTTCCAGTAGGAAGAGTCTTTTTGTGGGTCCTACTATCATAAATTTAATGAAATAATTTTCACTCCATTTTGTAAAGATCTGTCTCTTGGCCAAATACACTCCTGGTCTAACTAGCTTTCACCTTCTGGGTCACCCCTGAAAAAATATTTACCATATACCTATGTGCTAAAATGAGTAAACTGTTCTGCATAAAGGAAGTGACCATATGACAGAGGTGAAGAGGTTGAAGTAGGTAAGTAACTGCACACTCTTTGGAGTACTGTTAATGTAAGAGTCTCTTTGTATTTACATTAGTCGATTCACAAAGTTTAGTTAAAGGCTTGTGAACCCAATTAAAAATAGATAAATAAAACCTCCTGTCCAGATTGTTTAACCACAGCTTTTACTCAGAGGCTAGCAATTCCCCACTTAATCACATGACAGTGATGTACTGTATCACGTTCAGTTCTTTACTTATCTGTTTCTGAAACTGATGGATCAGATACAGGAGCTTGTTTATCATGTTCAACTCCTGTCTGCTTGATTCAGTAAAAGTTTTATCAGATTTAACATGCTATGTATTTATCAGGTGATATGTGTGTTTAATGTGCAATACAATAGATAACAATAGTGCTGTGAGGGCAGGGAATCTGTCAGCRTTTCCATTATAAACCTCATTTGCCAGGGTTTATCACTGAGCCACAGCTCACTGATTGTCAGATCAAATGGACTTTTTAAAATAAAATCATATTTATATCGGTTTGAGTATTTTGTATTAAGAAAGCTGGTCTTAGGCATGCCTATTGTTTTAGAAGCTTTGCGCTTAACACAGAAAAAATGACTTCCAAAAGCAAGCAGAATGTTTTGTTCCACACTTTTATGCACAGAACTCACATTATCGTTAATGGGTGTTACGTCTATTTCTCATTTGATAGATCTACATCTCCATATCTTCACTAATGGGCAACACAGCTTTTTTAGCTTAAACATAAATAAACAAAATGCTTTTGAGATATTTCATGCTTCTAGAGTAATCTGAGGCTTGAATAAAAAATAAAATAAATTATGCTGTATTTAAATTAGGTGAATAGGTTCTTTCCAGCAAAATTTCTGCTGATGTAATGACAGGGTCTTTCTGCTTGTGAGAGGGCTGTCAGGAAATTCTTCCAGTGAAAGAGAAGTGCTTGTGTCTGTTAGCCTGCATTCCTGCATGGCGTGTGACTGCTTGTGGCTGCTTTCCTCAACTTCCTCAAGAGGTTCCCACATATTTGAACCCTGCTTGAGTAGGAACACAGATTTCTGCAGAAGCTGTTCTCTAGAGCAACCTCTATCTAGCAGGTGTCAAAGGAGACCAGAGCCTGCTGTGTGAGCCCATGTGAGACCGACCAATATACCCAGGCTCATGCAGAAGCAGGCAGCATCCTGGACTCACACCAGCATAGGACTCAATAAGCTGTATTGATGAGGGAAAAATTTTATCCGTAAATCAACTATGTTTTTTATACATATATATTTATATAAGGGGATTAAAAGGGATATATATACATTGAAGGGATCCAAAAAACATACATAGATACATGAAATGTTACCAACTGCAAGTTGACAGTTCAGAATGTTCATAAACAACATTTCAGTCAGAATAGCTAAAGTATACCAGCAGCAGAATAAGTGGGTTAGTTGGTCACCATTTCCATGCCTGAAGGTGAGGAATGCCATCCCCAGCAGCAGCATATGAGCACTAGCACCAATGGGTGCATTTCTGGCCCTGTGAAAAGAAGAGCATGGCAGGTTTAATGTACACTATTCCCAAGCCTTACTGCATGAAATGTCAGCCTAAGCATAGCAATACCATTCACAGAATGCAAGGAAGAGTGGGGTTGCAGCTTAACTTCTACTTCTGAACTGCAGAGTGTTTTTCAGAATAGATAAATAAATAGTTAAAACCTTAGTTCAGGGACCCGGCTTTCAAGCTCGGAAAAGACATCTGGCGTTGTAGACCAGGTCTTTCCATAATTCAGGAGTGTTTAGAGTCTGGACTCCTTGCATCGGCCAGACCTTTTGTATTTCACTTTATCTCAATTTCCCAGATGCAAAAGTCATGTTGCCATCAATCTTCCATCTCTGATAGGTAGAAATGAGGTTTTGAAGCTTGGATAGGGTAATCCTGTAACCTTTTCAGTGCAGGCTTGCATCACCATACTCACAAATCTGTGCACATTAGGTTGGAAAGAGTCAACTGGCTTAGGTACAGCTGTAGTTTCTACCACCTGCATAGTGCCTCAGTGCCATGCTAACCTTGAGTTTTATGCTTACAAGAATATTGTGAGGAAGTAATTGTAGGGGGTTTATTTTCTTTTCTCATTGTGAAAAGGAGATCTGTAAGTTCAAACAAATGACAACATACTGTCTTCACTGAAGTGAGAATAGATCCTTATCAAACTGCCTCTTTTATAGACCAAGTTAAAAAATGTACATCTTTCAACCTGCTTACTGACCTCTACAGTGCTACATTTGTAAAATGAGTTGTGCTTTTAAAGACCCATTTCTCTCCATCAGATATAAAGGGATGTTTTCCTTTCAACTTCAGTGAGACCAGGATTCAAGCCTAAGAGACTTGTCCATATTCAGAAACAAAGTAAGTGGTATCTGGTGCAGGTCTCGTTCTAACAACTTTATCACAAAACCATCCTTGCAAAATTTTTCTGTTTGGTTCTCCTTTGCCCTGTGTCATGTGACAGTTTATGTCTTTGTAAATCTTCCCATTGTAATACAGTAGCCTTACTGGTCTAGAATGAATTCCTGTACAAAGTTCACAGCAGTGGAGAATCAGACCATTTAAGTGAAAACTATTGCTGCATTTTAATGTGTTTTTACTAAATGGAGGGCTTTGCCACAACTTCAATGCTCTGATGAAATTTCTTTTTTACAGTTAATGTCCGTGCCATTTCATACAATGTTATAAATATTTATTGTGAGCAAAACATCTCTTCAGCATTCTCAGCAAGTATTCACAAACAGCATCCATATGGTATTTTCAATATTTTATGTTAATATTTGAGTTAGTGTTATAATGTCAGCAGGAGCTCTGAGGCTGGTATGATGGAAATCGAAAACTGCTATCAACATTAACACTGCATTCCTGCTGTCTCTTCAATAGCTCATGACAAATGTCAATGCTAATCTTACCCTGCTGATATGAAAAATGCCCCCAGAACAAACTGTAATACAGAAGCCATTTGAAAACAAAAATAAAATGGTAGAAGTCTTGAGTATTTAAATTGGAAGTAGAAGCGCATACTTACGAATAATGCCATTTCAGAGAAAAGTAGAGTACCTTATGTCTGCATAGTCATCGGATGTCAGGAAAGAAAATAATAAATAAAAAATTCTGTTTCTGCTGCTGGTTTAATCAGTTATTAGTTGGAACATTGTGGAAATATTTTTCTTGAAATGGASAATGTGATGGGAATGGAAATCAGAGCCCCTGCTCTGGAAAAAATAAAAAAATGCTTGATGTGAAATATTAAGTCAGTGCAAAAACATTGCATTCTTGGTGATAGGAAACGTATTCTTTCAAAGAGGTTTATAAGGGGGATTTTTTGGCTACCTTCACAGGAATCTAGCTACCAGATGGGAAACAGAGTGCTTTGATGAATTCRGTCTTCCTTGCTGAAAAATTTAAACTTACGTTTTCCTAAAGCTGCCTGCATCTTTTCAGTTATAAATAAATCAAGCTAGATTCAATTCGCCACTGTTGTACTCTGTGCTTGACTCTGAGAGCAGTTATGGCAGAGCAAAACCAAACAGAATACAAAGACTACAGAACAGTTTAAAAGCAACTTTGTCACTTTTCTGAGTGACACTATTACAGTATTTTGGATGGTTGGCCCATCTGCAAGTTAGACTACTTAATGATGAAAATTAAATCTCACAGCAGGAGGTAGCTGCTGTAGGTAATATATATGCCCTCATGAAGTTTAAATGATAAGTGATCCCAACCAATCTCTGAGTCTCTGCCTTGGTGCTAAGCATGGCCAGGGGCCTCGTCTGTCCTGGCAGTGCAACTTCTTCATGATACTGTTTTGGATTCTGAAGTTCATATTTGGTATAAATCAGATTGTGTCTGTGTTGGAAAACGTTAAAACCAGGCAGGACTTAAAAAAGATACATCTCTAGTGCTGACATCATCCACTTCAAAGAATAATTCCGGTCCCATGCTATATAATGCAAATGAATTTGTCCCTCACTCATGAGGGCTAGCTCCCTCTGGAGCTGGCCAGCCACATCCACACAGCATAATTTGAATGTGGTGGGTCCTATGATATAATTAATGATTTTTGTGTGTAATTATTATCTTCAAATACCTGCAATAGTAAGAAGTCTATGTTGCAACTCACTGTAGCAGTGTACAGTATTTGTTGCATACCTTCTTATGTGGCATAATGGTCTATGTCAGAAGGAGGATACTGATGAACTGCAGAGAACAGTGCGAGCTAAACATGGTGTGATTCTATCCATACTGCTTAATGTAAAGAGTGTCTGGAGTGAACTATATTGCCAGAACCACATAAATTTTGTCCTACAGGAGTAAATCTGGGAGAGAAATCTCCTACATACAGTGTGGGCAAATAGCTAATTCAACCATGTAGACAAAACAACACACAAAACCAACATGGTTCACATCTTTGGTTAGGTTGCCTGGACAAGATACCAGTAACTAATCCAAAACAAAATTTACGGAGTGGAAAATTTGCTATATGAATGGGCAGGCTTTCCTCTCTTTACACACTGACAAGTTCAACTGAGTGAGAAAATGAGTATCAGCCTTGTACAGGATAAAGAGGAGAACAAGAAACCAGTTGCTTCTTGATAATTTCTTTCCAGGGTTATGCCAAGGTTACCTAATTCCTCTTTGGAATGAGTACATACTACCATGAATCTTATAATCTGAACTCTAGGAAAAGTAGTTCCACATTTACACATTTCGGAGACACCACTTTCCAATGATGATGGTAACAATTTTGCTGTTCCTAGTGAAAGGCCATAGGCTTTCCACTTGACTCTGCATATATGATATGTTCCCCTTTTCTCATAACAAGATTTTGAGTCTAACAGAGTTTAGGAAAAAAGAACTGAACAAGGGACTGTGAGTGACTTTTTCCCTTCTCTGAGATACCCATCCTTCATGGTAGCCAGATTAGTCTTAGTGACCCATGTACAAAAAAATACAAAGAAATAAAATTCACTATAGCTATCTTTTGAGTAGGTCTTTACTTCAGAGTTAGCCTGCATTCTTTTTTAGCAATTACTCCTAGCTGCTGTCTTGTTCGCAAGAAGTCACTGTGACTCAAGTGCTACCTGACATGTCTAGGACTGGCTTAGAGCCCATATGGTGTTTCAGTGAGATGAAACCCACATTGCAATTAACCCCTGCTACCCAGACTATAGTGAGGTCCCAGACTGAATTACTCAAGTGCAGATAGTCCTGCCTTGATTTCTAGTACTAGATCAAGATGACAGATACATTCTCTTACAATGAATGGAGAAAAATCATAGAAGAATGGAGCTTGTTCAGTTTAAAAAAACCCAAGGGCTTTCAAAAAGTATGAACTGAACAACACAGGTATATGACTATACCCTAGTGAAACAGTACCTATAGGAGAGGCCACATGCACAGTATGTCTAGATTCTGTTGTTTTCTATTCCCATCATTTTCTTGTTGACTATCTGGAGGCAATCTGCATGAGTGTGCCTGGCATTGAACAAATCCAGTGGGCACAGGAACGCTAAAGTATTCTGACCATGCCTGGGTCCAGTCTTGCAGGCTCATAAGGTAGAAAATTATTTGGAGTGGTCTTGAGTAAAGCCTGGATCTACTCTTGTTAAATACCTGTATCTATGTCTAGGCACTGAGAAGGCTTTGCTGCATGCCTGATGGCATTTGGACAAGGCTTTCTAAGTGATCATAGTTGTTGCATTTTGTAGTAAATGCAACTGGAGGTGTTATGGCCTACTTACATTCCTTCAAAATACATTCGTCTCCCTCCTCTAATGATCTGGGCATGAAGCTATTCAGTGTACTAAGACTTACCTGCAATGAATTGTTATATCCATGTAAAACTATTCACTTTATCAGCTTATATTCCAGCTATATTTCCCAGCTATATTTCCCAGCTATATGCTTTGTGCAGGAAGACAAGGACTTCTGCCTAAACCTTTAAATTTTAATTCTGAGATAGGCATTTGCATCTGTAATGTTTGCAGGAACTCCCTGTGCCCTCAGCCACTGTGCCCTCTAAGGATCTGCAAGCACAGTGGAGAAGGCTGACTCCCAAATTATTGTACCCACTTGTGGCAAGGTGGAAACTTTTGTCTTATTGTCTGCTTCTGGAACAAACAAAAGTCATAGATCCTACAAAGTTTTGAGCTCAGCAGAGGCTGGGCAGTTTTGCTCCTCAAAGAGGAAAGATCTTACTGATCTTGCAAGTTTGCTCACCTCTGAGCTCAGAGCTTCCCTAGAGCTGCTGCGATGCACTGGCACTAAAGGACCCATTAGCTAGGAGCCATACTCAGAGGCCATATAATACAGATAAATTGTCTGCAAGTTTGTGAGTTGGTTAGACCTCACCGTCCTCTGTTAAATTCTGTTTTCCCTAACAATTGGCTCCTGGCTGTCATCACAATATTCCTCTCAAAGGCTCAAATTTCCTTGAATTCAGCCTGTAGGGTGTGCTCTATCTCTTTTAGAAGGAATCTGTTACCTCTGTAAGCTTCTCTCTCCATTAGGATCCCCGTTCCTACTGTGCTTGGAACGACACCCCCACATTTCTTTTCCATTTTGAGTCCTGTGCATGTTTCTCTAGTTCCTTATAGGGTGGTTGAGTCATACTCTTTCATTTTTGGTGTCATGATATAGCATTGTGACTAGAAAGTACACAAAACCCCCATGAAATGATGCAGGGTAGTGTCTCTGGCAATTGCTAAGCACTGGTATCATATTTTTATGTTTTTGGGAGACAGGAGATTAATTTATGTGCTACAGTTTCACCTCAATAAAATCTTTTGTGCGCTTATCTCTTCTTGTCAAGAAGCCAGTCTGTACTTGTAGACACAACAATATATAGTTCATTTACTCTGTTTGACATGGGTCATAGTATGAATAATACTGAACTTCATAAAACTGAGGATGTAAGAGCTATTTGTTTGTGAGGATCAGCATGTAGAAAAAAATAATGAATTATTTGTTAGGAACATTTGCTTGAGAGATATCCATTCAAAGTTCACATTTTTCCTGCAGGCTAAAAATAAAAAGGAAAGTCTTTCCTGACATTTTGCAGTTGCGAGTAATTTTTTTAGCTCCAGTTAAACGAAAATATCGTAGAGAGCTTGAACTCATATAGTGTATCAAATGGGAGCTAATCCATTAGTGATAATGGATAGTGTATCCTGGAAACTAGATGTTTATCAGCTCTTTTATAAGTAGTAATGAATTAAACCTAATATCATCTCTGAGGTACATAAGTATTATTAGCCCCTTTTTCTGGATGGAGATTGAAAGGCTTGGAAAGGTGAAGTGATGTGCCCAAGGCCACACTTGAAATAGCAGTAGAATCCAGCATTATTAACTCCAAGAGACTTTTAACTGCTACTTATTGTAGAAGCAGTATAAATAAATTTAGTTTAGTTCTTGCATTTATGAAAAGCAGCTAAATTTTATTTCTACTATATAACTATCAGGGAACAGATATGTTGCATTCATTGAAATATAATAATAATAGTAATAGTAATAATAGAAAAGTAGTGGTTATATACAGTCATGATGAAAAATTTAGATAAAATCTATCCCACTCACGTATGGATTCACATAAAATTCCCACAAGAACGGACACTACAATCAAGTGCAGAGATTAACATTAATCTGACCTGATCCAGAATTAAGAAGTTTGAGTGTTTTTTGAGCCAATACAAATAATGTAACATTTTACTATAGGAACACTGGCTTTGTTTAATGGAAAATGTTGAAAAGAACAGATCTGATTATTTTAATCCATTTTTTTGCGGGGGTGGAAAGGAACAAAGAAGCTATCAGAATTCCCTAGTCATTGTGATTTTTTTTCTGCTGGGTAAGTGATAATTGCTCTGAGGGGGCAGAAATGGTCATGAGCTATAGAAAGAATACCACCCATTACAAATGTGTCCACTATGCTGCAACTTGCATTAACACTGGAAGTATATTCAAGTGCTATTGTCTGGCACTTATTACCAATGTAAATATAGTCTATGGAATAGTCTTGGCATTTTTGCCAAGTCTCCCCCTTGGTGACTGGGGAGGCATTTTTTTAACATTTTAAGGATTTTAGGCATCCTTTTTCTGGCAAACTTTCTAGTACTATTTTCATGGTAAACAACATCATGTTCAAACTCAGGATTATTGTTATCACAAACCAAGATTACCATGCAGCTGGAATTCTCAGGTTCGATCCTCTGTTTTGATTTTTTTTAGATTTTTTTTAATGTTAGCTTATGCAGATGGAATATGAGTATGTTTTTCTATTTATTCAGATATCAGGGCATCAGACAGACTATGTGGAGCTTCTGGGAGTCACTAGATGGCTTTCCTGTGTCCGTGTGAATTCCCAGTAGTGTCAGTTTTACTGCTCACACACTGTACAGTTAGTTCACACAGACTAAATTCGACACAGACCAAAGGCTCTGTATCTCTTATGTATGCGGTGCAGGCACATGTATTCTTCTCCAGGGAATACTGGATGGTTATAAGGTAGTTGTACAGTCACTGCTTCCATATCTGGAATTTACAGCTGGCATTTAATTATTTAGTAGACAATTCAAGGCTTTGAACTTCATTTGGTCATAACCTTGTAAGTGATTGTTCTCCTATGACAGTTGTCATAGAATAGTTCGTAGGACTCATCTGGCTGGGGAACTATAACTTTTCTGTTGCTATAGGCTCCCTTTGTAATTAGTCAGGGGAGGTAGGGCAGTTAATCCGATACAAAACTAAATTAATCAACTTTGGATTTTGTGAACTTGCTTTTGCAGGTGGTTCATTATTATAAGGAGACTGGGAATAATTCCCTGTAGAGGATATTTGGGCTGAACAATGTTGATAGAAGGTTGGGAAAAAACTGAGGTCCACAGAGAATTGCGTTGAAATATGTTTCTTGATTGTTATGAATTTGCCCTAATCATTATTCTTAAAACTACTTCCATGGGCTCCTTGAAAGAGTTTATCCTTAGGAAACGACCCAGTTTCAGGTGCACAGAATGTAATCCTCTATACATAACCTTTTTGCCTACACTGCCTTTATATGTTGTGGGATAAAATTGTCAGTGCATGATTCTTCTTATACATTGAAAGTGGCTTTGGAAAGACATGAAATTTGCCAGAGATGTGCCTAATTCTCTCCACTGACTTTAAAAATATTTGCTAACTAAATTATATCTGTAGAGTTCTATGCTGGAGATGTCTATAGTTGAATGAGATGAATTTCAAMTTTGGAGGGGGATCTTCCTTTTAAGGCTTTATGTTTTCATGTATGACAAAACGTGAACTAATAAAAAGACTGAAAAGTGATTTGTTTTCTGTATGTTGCCATACTTCTCAAAAAATGCAGAGCACAGGTTTACTTCTTTTACCACCTATATATATTTTTCACTCAAATTACTAAATTCATTCTCTGCAGCAATAATTATCTTGTAGGATGTACAACTCATTTTTTTGGAAGAACTTGAATATGCAAATTGAATATAACTAGAGATTATCTCTCCTTGTTACGTGCTGTATAGCTGTAGCAAGTACCTTCCATCGATGCTATTTCTCTCATACTTAATCATTGGATAAACATAAGTTTAAATAAAATTTCAGATTTTGATCGTATTAGTGTTAAAGAAGTCAGTTGAAATCTGAAGACAGACAAGATGGTCATTGTACCACTATCATTCTGAAAAAATAAATATCCCTCCTAGGGCATGCCAAATTGTCAATGCGTACAAGCATTTTCCAAATAATACAAAAGCACATCAAATCTGCCAAGATAATGTTTTATTACTTGTAATGGGTGTGTGTGCGCAATTTGTAAACAAAACAAAAAAAAAAGCAAACTGCCTAGGCGTGGCAGGCTTAATTATCTGAATTGATCTTTTAAGTCAGTCTATCAAAACTGTAAATTTCTATAACTTTAGGAAATCTTTAGAGTCTGTGAATTCTCTTAGGTACTGTATTTTAGTGTTTTTATGTTAAAAAATGCTTCCTAAAGTGTGGAGCGTGGCTTCTTTTGTAAAAGCAAGAAGTGCTCAAAAGGGATACCAAAAAGAGCTATATAAACGTTGACACTGGTTTTGTATGTCTGAGTTAGTATGTGATGTTGTGTTGGTCTTAATTGATTAGGGACCCAAATAGACTCCACACCATTTGGCCTGCGTTGCAAAAATAATTCTCTGAGGTCTCATCTGAGCTGGCACTTCTGAGGGAGATGGAGGGGATATTTTTTTTTCCTTCAAAAGCTTCCATAAAACACCACAGTGTCTTCAGTTGCTTTAGAATATTTTTTGTGTTAAGTATAAGGAAACTCTGGAGGGTTGGGCATCATTCCGTGGTATCTGTGATAAAAGATTAAACATATCAAATGTTAGTMATTTTGCTTAGATTTTCTTAAATGCACGTTGTTTAAATATACATCCTCTTACTAACTGTATAATCAGCAGAAAATTAATGGTAATATACTGAGAGATAAAGGGTCCCACACTAATTTTTATTTTGATAGTCAGTCATAGATGAACTCTCCAACCATCCCATATGAAGATCAATAAAATCACATTACACTCTCATTAGCTCTGTGTCAGTTATGGAGAAACTAATTTACAAATTGATTGTGATGATTTCATTTTAAACCTGTGAAGTTATGCAACCGGTTTTACTGACTACACGGTTAATCTAAATCCCAATCTTTATCTATTGTGCATGTATACCAATAATGACCCAAAGGTTTTGCAACTCAAGACCATCCATATCACACTGAAAAACTGGACATTTTGATATTCCAAAAATATGGACCTTATCATTTACAATCTGAAGGACTGTGATATAAAGGGAAATAGACGACCCCCTGTCATCTTTATCTTACGCTGTTCCATTCTACAATTGTTACCACGTGTCATCAGCCTTTGCTGCTGGTACCCTCTTCAAACGTGCGAAGATTTGACCAAAAAAGGCACAACCTCTGCATGTTGCATTTTCTCCTTTTTTTCTTTTCCTACTAAAATCTGCAACTTGTTAATGTAGCAACTTTTTCATCATAGCCTGAAGATTCTGGAGAATGTTCTATGGGACCTTTCCAAAAGTTTATGACTCAGCCAGGGCTGGAGATGTTAGAGAAGAATCATCTGTCACAGAAGTTGCACAGTATCTTCTTGTGTCATATGAGTTTCCAGCTCTCTCAAATTTTGCGTACTGGATAATGCATCCAACGGTCAACGAAGCTACAGGAATGTGGCAGAAAGTTTCTTGAGTGCCATCAGTGGTTGATCTAGATATACTGGGATGCATTATTTCTCTTATCCCTTCCATTTTTCTGTATGGAGATAATAATGTTTGAGATTAGGCCACATCAAATGGCCTTCCATCCTCTGCTCATCACGTGTACTATCTATGCCAGGTTCCCTTCATTATTTAGATCAATATGCTATTGATAGATGACCCTTTCCATGGTCCACTGCTGTGTGCCCTGTTCCTAGTAAATGCACACGTCTAGAAAGGAGCATAATGTAGTATGGAGCCCTAAGCTGGCCTTATCTCTTCTATTTGACACCAGGAATATTAAGTGATTATGGGGATGATCCAAATGCTTTTTAATATATTCTTGTCCTGGTTTTGGCTAGGATAGAGTTAAATTTCTTCGTAGTGCTATGTTTTGGATTTAGTGTAAGAAGAATGTTGATAACACACTGATGTTTTTAGTTGTTGCTAAGTAATCTACTTTTCAAGGACTTCTCATCGTCCCATGCTCTACCAAGCGCACAAAAGGCTGGGAGGGAGCATAGCCGGGACAGCCAGCCCAGCTGGCCAACAGGGTATTCCATACCATGTGACCTCATGCCCAGTATATGAAGGAGGGGTCCCGGAAGGAGGGATCGTTTTTGGTTGCTGTCTCGGCGGGTSGTGAGCAATTGCATTGTGCATCACTCATTTCATATATTGTATCATTAATATATTATCACCATTGTTATTATTATTATTCCTTTCTTTTCTGTTCTATTAAACTGTCCTCATCTCAATCCGTGAATTTTGTTTTCAATTCTCTCCCCATCCCGCTGGGGGGGGAGAGAGTGAGCGAGCGGCTGTGTGGCATTTGGCTGCCTGCCAGATTAAACCACAACAGTCCTGTATGGAAGTATGTTAGAGAAAACATCTTTGATCAATGATTAATAATCAATAAATCAATGCTATGGATCTTCTCCAAAGCCAGCAAATAAGTAGGACCAGAGCAAGATTTGCTTTGAAGTTCAGCTTTGGAAACTCCCACTCACACAAAGCTGAAAAATTACAGATCCAAGAGTGCCGAAGTATATTTTTTTACATTGAGACTTCTCTTTTTGGAGTAGATTTTTCCATGTTTATTCCATATCAGCTGCTTTGGTCCCTGACAGTTATTAATACTGACTTGAAAGCCAAATTTGGAGTTGTCCTTTCTTAAGTGGGTTGTAAAAACATCCTATTTGATGAGYCTCTCTGTAGGTGAAGTTTTCTTGACACTACTAATCTTTCCACTTTCAGGTTGTAGAAACCTAAACTTGGTTACCTTTTATATTTCCTGATTTCTACCTGGAAAGCAAAAATTACTCTCTCGCTGAATAACTCTTGGAGAATTTGGAAGTGTTATTCTGTAGGAACTGGCTGTAAGGGCTCATTCTTTGCCAAAGGTCTGTATATGTAAAATGAAAGCATGAATAAGAACGAAAGACTTTTCACCTTAGGCAGCAGTTTTCTCCTAGAATTTTATTAGACTTGCACATACATGCATGCATGGACACAAACATTGAATGTCCTTCTCCTACAGTCAATAGTTATGCACTTGTGTGCTATTGAGTTGCTCCACTGGCTCTGGGCTATACCTCTATCAAAGCAGTGGAGTTTGGGCTCTCTGGCAAAGGGCCCCAAGGGCGCGATGGTGTGCCCTGGACCCTAAAGTTTTAGAGGAAGAAGAGGATATCCTGCTCTATGCAGACATTCAGGTGCGACCATAAGAAGCCTTTGGGGGAAATGGGAAAAAAAAGCCACCACCCCCTTGCTCCATGCTCCACCCCAAGATCTTCCACCTTCCTTACCAATTGCTTTCATTTGAAAGGCCTGGTGGATGGTATGAGAATATAGGTGTGTTCCATGTATCTTCTCAATTCACAGGAAGTTTAAAGTTGGTTTGTACCTTTCACAATGCCACATTTCTCTAGGGACTGGATAGAAAATTTAAGCAAACTTCTTGAACATAGAGCCTCTGCCTAGCATGTATGCAGCCCACACTTCTAGAGCAGTGGTGACCCTCAGCTCTTCAAATAGATTCTCTCTGGACTTCCCCCTGTGACCCTGAGGTAGGCTTGATAGCTCTCTCATGTCTTTCTGGCTCTGGAGTCCCTTCCTGTCTCTTCAAGCAGACTCATCTGAAACTTTTTTTTCAGATTTGGCAATGAAAAATCATACTTGCAACTCAGTAAGCAAATGTCTTTGCCTTTTGTCTTTTTTGCTGTCATTTTTCATTGCCTGCTGAGATCTTGATGACAATCTGGTTATCTTTCCCTCCAGCTGCAGCCATCCTGTTGGTGCTTCCATTTGAATGACTCTCAAGTATACTGTGCCTGAGAGATACAGATAACTAGCCTTAGGCCATGCTACTGCTTTTGGCAGCTGTGCCAGCTTACGCAGATACTGCTTCCTGAGCCTGAATTTCTAGTTCCCATTGCTGCCTTTTCATCTGTGATGGTACGATTGTTTTGTGGTTGTGAGGTGGACAAGACTGTGTGCTGAACCAGGGTTAATTATTATACAAAAAGTTTATTTTTAAAGCAGTAATGTTTAAAATTGACCATTTTCTGCATATTTTTGCAATTAGTTGTGTCATGTCTTTGAAGGGTTGCAAAGGAAGAACAAAAGACCAAGAGAAGTGAAGGGCAAGGCTGTTTATGAAGGCCCTACCACTGAAACATACGAAAATACTCTCCTAATGGCTACTAGCTTATTAAGTATCTCTGAGTATAATAAGAATATGTTTACCAATGTAACTGATGCAGAAAACCAAACAAATCTTATAACTTTCATATAGAAAAAGTCTCTATCTTACCATTATGTTCTTCTGTGGGTCTCAAAGGATACTGAAAAGGAAATGGATTAGAGAATTAGCAGTGTGAAGTACTGGCATTAGAAGGCCTTATTTATTAACAGTTTCTTACAAGACCTGAAGAGTTTGCAGAGAATCCTACTGCTACTCATTCTTCTGAACCTCTACATTTCACTAGCCCAAGTACTCTGAGCATCCAAAGGGAAAGAATTAACCTTCCTCTGTGTGCTTTGTATAATGTAGGTTAGAATTTGCTGCAGTTGAACAGTAATATGAAAAGCATCTGATATCCTTAGCACTAAATTCTTTATAGCACCAAGATGATCAGTATTTCTGAATAAGTTTGTTTATATTCACACAAATACAAAGTGAAAGAAAAAGTGTACCAACCCCTGTTGTTTCTCCTTGAATTAGTTAGAATGCTTTTAAAGCCAGTTATGAAATACTGTCTGCTTTGCTTGTATACCTTCAAGTACAGGTATCTGAATATCTGTCAAAATATTCAGTTCTACTTTATTAAGCTTTACCCTTTGCCTTCGAGCTAAATAAACTTTCCATAACCATCACTTCCTTGCCATTAGACCTGAGTACAACATCATGCCAAGATAGACAAATAAATCACTAATTTGGGGAATACAGGACAGCCAGTTGTCACCTTGAATGGGCAATATAGAATCCACATTTGGTATATTATTTCACTTTAATCTATGAAGGGACTTGCATGGAACACATGCTAGCAAACTCTAAAACCTTAAGAACAATCTCCCCAGAAAAATGAGATGCTTCAGTCTTAGCAAAGAGCCTTATGAACATGTGTCACACTGCAGTATGACATTAAAATGTTCCTAAGTGGGAGATTATTCAGATTTGGATTTGAAATTCAGGGTTCAGACACATTTCTGATTTCATGATATGTTCAAGTCACACAATATGCTGCTTTAGTTTTGTAAGCCTATTGCCTCACTCAGTTAACCTAACATACTTGCTTCTTGTTACACTGGCAACACAGAAGGTATTCATTATTGTAATGAATATTAATACTGGTATTACAAGGTTTCCTAAAAAAGTATCACATTAATTACTTAAGTAGAAAGTCCCAAATGGGACTAAAGTTAGATATGTAATGTGTTAATTTGCATGTGAAAATCAAAAAAGAAATGTTATTAATAGTATAAACTTCAGACTAGTGAACAGAAAAATTTTGCATGTGATTACGTCTCTTTAAGCATATCTTTACAACAGCCTAGTATCAGTAGTCAGTCAGTGAGTCTAGTTCTGCTTTGTGAGAGTCCACTCTCTAACAGCAGGACTTGCTCACATTTATCTGAGAGGAGTATGCTTCTTTAGCTTTTTAATTCATAATAACAGAGAGAGCACCAATGAACTGTTAGGGCTAACTATTAAACAGTAGGGGAGAGGAAACCTCTCTTACACATCAACTGGGTCAATTCATCTGTATCACTCTCCAGTTTGTCACCTCAACACAAGAGTCTTTTACAGAAAGGATACTGAGGGATAAATGAGAGCACAACTCTGTAACTGGTTAAATGGTTTCATTTGACAGGTGTTTATAACAACACCAAAAAGAGAAATATGGAGACAAAATGAAAAAGTAAAAATATAGTGATAAAGTTAGGTGGCACTTACTACGGTTTTCCATAAGTTTTCTATAACTGATCCTTTAGAATATTATTCCTGTTGTTTGATGAACGGATAAATTGGGAGTTTTTGTGACCTGCTGAGATTGCCTGAAACTTCACAACTGGAAGGTGCTCTCCTCTGTTCTGGGTCCCTGCTTGCCAGGACACAACAGCTGTCTACATTCGCAAGCAGTGCTGTGCAACGACAGCAGATCCTCAGAGCAAACCGGTTGGTAGTGAGGACCTGATAAACACATTATTTTCGTCTGTGTGTGTGTGTGTTTGCTCCTGACTAACTCTAATCCACTCCAATGGCCTTAATTCCTGTTAGTGTTTTAGATACACTCCTGAAGTGCTGCTTCACATTCCAAGACTTCTCCACAAAGCAAATCAAAGTGTGATAGGTGGGGCAAAGAGGAGATTTGCTGCAAAAGCACACTCCAAACAGAATGTTAAATTTTATGAACTCATTTAGCTAACTGCCAATACATTCAATGCCATCCCTACAGCCAAACCTTCCAATATCTAGTTTTACTAATAACTAGCTTTACTAGTACCACATGAAATGTAGATCTTGMAGTTCCTTTCCCACTCCACTGAAATCAACATAAGTTGTGATATTACTTAACAGGAACAAGATATTGACATGAGAGGTCTCATAGCTCTCTATTTTGGCAGTACACGTCAGTCTGTCCATCTACTGAGACTGATTATTGTGTTAGTATCAAGTTATGAGAATCAGGCTACAGGACTCACAGTTCCATGCTCAGTTTGCTGCAGGGATTTACCAGGTATACTTTTCATACTTATATTTCTTAGGATCACTCGCTTGTCCTTGAACTACTGTTTCTGGGGTCATAAATGACTGGACCTTGGCATCTATCTCACCATCGTATACTAGAGATAAATATCTGCTATATCTGGATGTATTTGTCTGTCTTGTGGGTTTTTACTGAGGACTTCAAGGTTGTAAGAAACAATGTGAAAACACAGCAGCAATTTGCAGCTTCTGAAATAAATGGATGTTTTCCAGTTCATGGCTTTGAGCACGGCTTGGAGCCAGGGTACCTATAATACATTACTGGTCAACAGCAACCAAATCTCTATGCTTTCAGTACTTTGACAAAATAGCATTACTGGACCCAGACACAGGATGGTTTGACATGTTCTTTAGTATGGCCAAAAATGTGCTATAGAGGGAACCTGTGATACTGGACATAATCCTGCTCTTATTAAATTCAGAGATATTTTTCACATCTACCTTGCTGCAGAGAAAGGACACACCTTATGTGTGATAGTAGTCTGTCCATTAAGCTATATTTAGCAAGGACAATACTTGATTTTACAGCTGAGACTTGGACTCAACTGGATTTTTTAAGTGTTAGCCATGCTGTAGCTCCTCTGCTTCTTAATTGCTTTGCAAACCAGGCCAGGTGCCTAAAATACCAGTTTGATGAGGTAAAAATGTCTTTAACAAAAATGTAATCTAACAAAAAAAGAAAAAAAATTCTCATTATCTGTGACTAACAAATTGTCAAAGTTGTTAATCTTACACAAAGTGATGAAATATCTTATTAAATTCTTTGYACTTATCCTAGTATTATAAAGGGGAAAAATCAATATCTCCCCTGTAAAGGAAAGGTGTGGGACGAGAAAGACTGCACAGTATATATTTGTAAGAGTGAAATCTAGAGAGTGAACAGAATGAATGAACAGGGTTTTAAACGTTTTTTCCACTTTCCTTAAGCCACCCTGATGGTTATTTCAGGCTATAGCACTGTAGTAATCCAGCCAAGAGGAAAAAAGGAGGAAAAAAAAAAAAGCATTTTCTTCTGAATGGTACTCTCCATGACCAATAATATCAGTGCCTGCAGTTTTCTTCAGTAATATTTCTTTCTTCTTGTTTCCTTGTGTATGGAACATCAATTTCAACTTGAAATTTTAAAGTGATGTGACTCAGTCAGACAAAGACTTATTTTTCCATGGTCATTTAGACACAGGTACTGTAAATGGATTTACTGTTTGCATTTCTTGCCATTTTTTTTAGATAAGGAGGATGGACTATTTGTAGTTTAATCACTTGAAAGCCTGAAAATGAATACCTGAAAATATCATAATACTGTTTTGACAGAAACACTGAAAAAGACTTTTTAGGACAAAAATAATTTGAAAATACATAATCCGGAATGTTAATGGTTCCATTTGATGCTCACTTGAAAACACTTTAATGGCTTTCCCCAAGCAGTCCTGTTCCAGTTGTCTTCCTTGCTTTTCTACTTCAGCTTGGTTCAGTACAGCTGTGTGAAGCACAGCCCTGCTCAATACAGTGATTAGGGCCCTAAAGGAAGAGTGGCTCAAAAATATGCTAACAACTTCTACATCAAAAAAGCAGAAACTTCTTTAGTTATAAAAAGAAGTGTAGAATTTTCTAAAATATGAGTTTAAAGTTAGACTTCTACATTTGTATTCATGGATTTCTATAAATCCTTAGGCCTTAGCCTGGTCATGAGTTTCCATCAGCACAGGGAACTGCTAGTTGCATGGCACTTCTGAAAAGCAGGTTACTGATCAGCAGCCTAAACAACCCAGAGTGGGTAGGATTTAAGCATCCCTTTTTGAAAACCTTGCGTGCAATCAAAAAAACAATAATAGGTGACAGGTAAGTAGATAGGTGCAAGTGATATTAATGTTGGGTTTTGCACTTTTCTACTCTAGGACTTTTCTACTGTATTGCTTTCCAACAATATGAGGAAAACTCATGACTTCTGACAAAGAGAATTGGCATGTTAGGTCACTTTACCAGATTTTAAACTTATACGTCATTATTTTGAAATAAAAATCCCTTAAAATAACAAATGTAAGGTTCATAACATTCAAATACAAACAAAAAACAATCCAACTGATTTCTTCAGTTAGTTATTAATGACTGCAAAATTGAATTAACTGTGGAGATAGTTTTGTTATGACCCAGATTTGATTGTGATAATTTGTATTTCATTTCACTTCAATTTTGTCAGAATGTTTGAAAAAATCCCTTTATTTTTCACTGCTACCTTTGTTCCCTATTTCTATTTTACTTTAAGAATAATGATTCTAAAAAGTAAAGCCAAAATCAAGTCCGCCTTCATATTCTAATATAATGTTATTGAAAATTATAAACTGTTAGTTCTCTCCCACATAACTGTCTTCTGTTTCTAGTTGACAATGACAAGAACAAAAGGTTGTGGTATGACACATTCTTAGTTCTGAACCCTCACTTTCTGTGTGAGAAAGTCAATAGGAACAGATAGCACTTGGATTCTGAGTTGTCTGCAAACTTCCTAATTAGTTCCAGGATTAATTTAAGATGTAAGTGATAAATTTTAAAGCCTTGCATAGTTTTCTTGCTAGAATCCAGCACGACATTTCAAGTTCACTGAGTCATCCTGTGAATTTAAAACTAGCTTGGCAAGGCAGGCACAATGGTTTTGGGTTCTGTGACCATCTGTCCTTGACTGACTCTGTATGTCATCCATAACTTGAAATTAAAAACTCTTGTGAAACTATAACTGTATTTTCAGAGCATATTCATTATGATCCATTTATTTAGGGAAACAAATTTAACTACTTGTTTACAACATTCCCTATGTGAAAGCACGTACATACATGCTCTGTATGCAGGGAGCGCCTGAGCCTGTCACTGGTGCTGGAGGGCAGCGGGGACAGCACCTGTGCGCGGTGTGACCAGGTGGATGATCTGCTCAGCCTAGTGACAGGGCTGAAGGAGGAAGTTGAAAGGTTAAGGAGTATCAGGGAGTGTGAGAGGGAGACAGATTGGTGGAGCCACACGCTGCCATCCCTGAGGCAAAGGCAGCAGACGGAGGCTCCGCAAGAAACAGAGGATCTCCTTCCCTCTTACCACCAGGCAGAAGAAGAGGACCTAAGAGATGGGGGGGGGGAACGGAAACGGGTCCCTGCTTGGGGCGCCAGGCAAATCCCCTTCCGRCCTCCCTCACCTTCCCAGTTGCCCTTACACAACAGACATGGGGCTCTGGAACTTGAGGGCCAGGCAAATGAGGATGTAGATGAAGGTCCATCCAGGAGGTTGCCTAGGTCGAGTCAGTCAGCCCCGCGCATTATGACTGCCTCTATTAAGAAAAAAAGAAGGATAATTGTCATAGGTGATTCCCTTCTGAGGGGAACAGAGGGCCCAATCTGCTGACCAGACCCATCCCACAGGGAAGTCTGCTGCTCCCTGAGGCCCGGGTTAGAGACATTACTAGGAGACTCCCTGATCTGGTGCGGCCCTCTGACTATTACCCGCTGTTGGTTATGCAGGTTGGCAGCAATGAGATTGCAGAGAGAAGTCCCAAAGCGATCAAAAGGGATTTCAGGGCACTGGGGCGATTGGTTGCAGGATCAGGAGCACAGGAAGTGTTCTCCTCAAAGCCATCAATGGCAGGGAAGAATACTGAAAGGAACAGGAAAACACACCTGATGATTAACACGTGGCTCAGAGGCTGGTGCCATCAGTGGTTTTGGCTTTTTTGRTCATGGGGAGGTTTACACGGCACTGGGCCTGCTGGCAAAGGATGGAGTTCAGCTGTCTCAAAGGGGGAAAAGGATTCTCATTCATGAGTTGGCGGGGCTCATCGAAAGGGCTTTAAACTAGGTTCGAAGGGGGAAGGGGATAAAAGGAGGCTCGCTAGAGATGAGCCTAGGGGTGGCATGCCAATGTTGGGGATGAAATCGATAGCCCAGCTCAAGTGCATCTACACCAATGCGTGCAGCATGGGCGGCAAACAGGAGGAGCTGGAAGCCATTGTGCAGCAGGGCAGCTATGACTTAGTCACCATCACAGAAACATGGTGGGATGACTCTCATGACTGGAGTGCTGTGATGGGTGGCTATAAGCTCTTCGGAAGGGATAGGCAAGGAAGGAGGGGCGGTGAGGTGGCTCTATATGTTAGGGAGTGTTTCAATCGTATAGAGCTCAACGACTGTGATGATCAGGTTGAGTGCTTATGGGTAAGGATGAGGGGGAGGGCCAACAAGGCAGATATCCTGCTGGGAGTCTGTTATAGACCACCCAACCAGGATGAAGAGGCAGACGAAGCATTCTACAAGTGGCTGTGTAGTGGTTTAACCCCAGCTGGCAACTAAGCACCACACAGCCGCTCACTCACTCCCTGCCCCAGTGGGATGGGGGAGAGAATTGGAAGGATAAAAGTGAGAAAACTCATGGGTTGAGATAAAGACAGTTTAATAGGTAAAGCAAAAGCCATGCACGCAAACAAAGCAAAACAAGGAAAACAGGGGTTTGTGGGAGTGTGATCTAATCAATCTGCCAGGCCTTCCCATATTTATATTTCAAACATCGCCCTCCATACCAGAGAGGCTTTACTCGCTTGGCTTGCTTGATTGCAGCTCATGTTTCACATTCATGGATAACCTGTGCAATAGTGTCCATGGTCAAGTCCACCCCTCGATCACGAGCCCATCTGTATGTTGCGTCTCTTCCTTGATGGCCTGAGGTGCCATGGGCCCACCGAGCTAGAAATAATTCACCCTTATGTTGCCAGTCCAGATCCACCTGAGCCACTTCGATCTTAGCAGCCTGGTCCACCTGCTGGTTGTTCTGGTGTTCTTCAGTGGCCCGTCTCTTGGGTACGTGAAAATCTATGTGACGGACTTTTACAACCAGCTTCTCTAGCCTGGCAGCGATATCTTGCCACAATGCAGCAGCCCAGATGGGTTTACCTCTGCGCTGCCAGTTGTTCTGCTTCCATTGCTGCAGCCACCCCCATAGAGCATTTGCCACCATCCACGAGTCAGTATGAAGATAAAGCACTGGCCATTTTTCTCGTTCAGCAATATCCTGGCTGGGTGAGGTTTCCCGTGTTGTGTGGAGTTACTGGGCACCAAAGCCAGCTCAGGTCGGGTCACTGCTGCACTTGCACTGCTTCTTGTAAGGCTTCTCCTCCATTGGTTCTTGTGGTTCTTGCTGTAGTAATTCCTGTAACATGCAACTCAAATCATCGTTTACAACAGTTTAAGGGTATTTCCATTACAATCTCCACCCCTGGTCCTTTTGGGCCAGGTTATAGACTTTAACATTGCAATGAACTCCTCCCCTTGCCCCTGCTCCGGCTTGGACTCATCCACAGCCTGCAGTCCCTTAGGGGTGTACCTGCTCCAGGTGGAGCCTTATCTGTGAGCTACAGTCTCTCCAGGGGTGTACCTGGTGTGGCATAGAATTATCCACAGCCACAGTCGCTTCGAGGTGCACCAGCTCCAGCGTGGCCTCACCCACAGCCACAGTCTCTTCACAAGTAAAACTGCTCCAACATGGCCTTACCCATGGTTGCAATCCCTCCAGAGGTGTACTTCCCCCGTCATGGGCTTACCCACAGCCACACACTTTGAGGTGCTCCAGCATGACCTCACTCACAGCCACTAACACTTCAAGGTGTACCTGCTGCAGCATGGACTTATCCACAGCCACAGATGCTTCGAGGTGTACCTTCTCCAGTGTGGACTTATGCTTACGTCACAATCCCATCAGAGGTATACCTGCTGCGGCACGGACATAATCACGGCCACAGGCGCTTTGAGATGTACCTGTTCGGGCATGGGCTTATCCACGGCCACAGACACCTTGGGGTGTCCTGCTCCCGCGTGGACTCATCCACAGGTCACAGTCCCTTTGATTCGAGTTCACACTGGAGTTCCAGCCTGTCCAGTACAGCAGCACAGAAACAGTGATACCCTAGCCATCTGCCAGCCCAGGTGCATGGCCTTTGCTGATATCAAAGTGCTCCCAGATACAGCACAGTAAGATGATAAGTAGTGCAGCAGTACAGCAAGCAGTGAAAGAAAAAAGCAGCCACTAACGAGCACTAGACTCGTAACGCAAGCAAGCCCCGTGGCAAGCACAGGACCCTGCCAATTAATAGCTAAACAACAATAACAGCAATAAATTCGATCTAGCACCTTCCAATCAAACCTGTCGTTATCTCAAACCCTTTGAGCCCCACGTTGGGCGCCAAAAAGGACTGTCGTGGTTTAAGCCCAGCCGGCAACTAAGCACCACACAGTCACTCGCTCACTCTCCCCCAGTGTGATGGGGGAGAGAATTGGAAGGACAAAAGTGAGAAAACTCATGGGTTGAGATAAAGACAGTTTAATAGGGAAAGCAAAAGCCGTGCACGCAAGTAAAGCAAAACAAGGAATTCATTCGCTACTTCCCATGGACAGGCAGGTGCTGAGCCACCTCCAGGAAAGCAGGGCTTCATCACACGTAACGGTTACTTGGGAAGACAAAACGCCATCACTCCAAATGTCCCCCTCTTCCTTCTTCTTCCCCCAGCCTAATATGCTGAACATGATATCATATGGTATGGAATACCCCATTGGCCAGCTGGCCTAGCTGTCCCGGCTATGCTCCCTCGCAGCCTCCTGCGCACCCGGCAGAGCCCGGGAATCTGAAAAGTCCTTGAGTAGTAGACTGACTAGCAACAACTAAAAACATCAGTGTGTTATCAACATTCTTCCCACACTAAATCCAAAACATAGCACTATACCAACTACCAGAAAGAAATTTAATTCTATCCCAGCCAATACCAGGACAGGCTCACAGAAATCTCAAAATTGCTAGCCCTTGTCCTCGTGGGGGACTTCATCTTACCTGACGTCTGCTGACAATACAACACAGCAGAGTGGAAACAGTCTAGGGRTACATGAAAGGCAGGTTCTGCTTGACCAACCTGATCTCCTTCTATGACCAGGTGACCCGCCTAGTGGATGAGGGGAAGGCTGTGGATGTGGTCTACCTGGACTTCAGCAAAGCCTTTGACACTGTCTCCCACAGCATCCTCCTAGAGAGGCTGGTGGTTCATGGCTTGGACGGGTGTATTCTTCGCTGGGTAAAAAACTGGTTGGACGGCCGAGCCCAGAGAGTTGTGGTGAACGGAGTTAAATAGAGTTGGTGGCTGGTCACGAGCGGTGTTCCCCAGGGCTCAGTTTTGGGGCCGGTCTTGTTTAATATCTTTATCAATAATCTGGATGAGGGATGGAGTGCTTCCTCAGTAAGTTTGCAGATGACACCAAGTTGGGTGGGAGTGTTGATCTGGCTGAGGGTAGGAAGGCTCTGCAGAGGGATCTGGACAGGCTGGATCGATGGGCCGAGGCCAATTGCATGAGGTTCAACAAGACCAAGTGCYGGGTCCTGCACTTGGGTCACAACAACCTCATGCAACGCTACAGGCTTGGGGAAGAGTGGCTGGAAAGCTGCCCGGCGGAAAAGGACCTGGGGGTGCTGGTCGACAGCCGGCTGAACATGAGCTGGCAGTGTGCCCAGGTGGCCAAGAAGGCCAATGACATCCTGGCCTGTGCCAGGAATGGTGTGGCCAGTAGGTGGAGGGAGGTGATCATGCCCCTGTACTCGGCACTGGTAAGGCCGCACCTTGRACACTGTGTTCAGTTTTGGGCCCTTCAYTACAAGAAGGACATTGAGGTGCTGGAGTGTGTCCAGAGAAGGGCAACGAAGCTGGTGAAGGGTCTGGAGAACAAGTCTTATGAGGAGCGGCTGAGGGAGCTGGGGTTGTTTAGTCTGGAGAAGAGGAGGCTGAGGGGAGACCTTATTGCTCTCTACAACTCCCTGAAAGGAGGTTGTAGCGAGGTGAGTGTCGGTCTCTTCTCTCAAGTAACTAGCGATAGGACAAGAGGAAATGGCCTCAAGTTGTGCCAGGGGAGGTTTAGATTGGACATTAGGAAAAATTTTTTCACTGAAAGGGTAGTCAAGCATTGGCACAGGCTGCCCAGGGAAGTGGTGGAGTCACCATCCCTGGAGGTATTTAAAAGGCGTGTAGATGTGGCGCTTCGGGACATGGTTTAGTGGGCATGGTGGTGTTGGGTCGATGGTTGGACTTGATGATCTTAAAGGTCTTTTCCAACCTTAATGATTCTATGATTCTATGATTCTATGCACACATGTGTAAGGAACCAAACTGTGAGAAACTGGATTACAGGACATTTTTCTCAAAGATTCCTTGTGTGGGTGGAGAATGTGATGAACCACATTGTGAGAAACTGGATATTCCTTATCTGGGTGGAGAATGTGATGAACCAAACTGAGAAACTGGATTGCAGGACATTTGTCTCAAAGATTCCTTATCTGGGTGGAGAATGTGATAAGGGCGACTACAAGGTCACAGAGACCTCTGGTTTGTGAGGGGCTTTGTGTTGAGTCATCCTGCCAAGCCATGCCCTTGCCTCTTGACAGGCGGGGCTGAAGTCCCGTGCAAGGTGTGCCCATATGCAGGAATGCAGAGATGGGCAAGTACGTGCCGTCGTCATGGAAACTGCAGCCCCTGGATGGGAATAAAAGGGACTGCAAAGACAAGACTGGGGAGAGGCGCTACCACCCACCACTGAAGACACCAAGAAGCCGTCCAGAGGCGCTACCACCCACCACTGAAGACACTGAGAAGCCGTCCACAGAGACACTACCACCCACCACTGAAGACACTGAGAAGCTGCCCACAGAGGCGCTACCACCCACCACCGAAGACACCGAGAAACCGTCCAGAGAGGTGCTACCACCCACCACCGAAGACACCGAGAAGCCGTCCCGCAGTGCTATCGTCCACTGCCGACGACACCAAGAAGCTCTCCCTCGTGCGCTGTTGCCCACTGCCGAAGACACCGAAAAGCCCTCCAGTCTGCACTATCGCCCACCGCCGAAGACTCGGAGACTTGGACCCCCAGAACGCCGCGGATTCATGATGGTGCCTATTCTTGCAACTCTATCCTGAATGCTTGTTTGATTTCTTTTTATTCTATTCTATCCTATCACTGCTACCTCAATTTTTACTATTGATATGCTACTGCCTCAGTTTCATTTTTTACTTTTAATAATAAAAGCCGTTCTGGGCGTATGGCATTTGACCTCGTTTGTGTCTTAATCTCGTTCTGGGGATCACATCGAAACCTCCCCCAACATTGGATCGGGACAACATGTATGTTTGTTTTTATATGTATTCCAATATCCACTCACAGTATTGCAGAGAAAACCAATAGTTTTGCTTTTCTTCACAATTTATAATTTTTCTCCTTCCAAATAAAAGTAATTTCCTGTGCCGATAAACAATCTCTGTAATAAATATATGGGATCACACAAAAGCAGTCACATGAGTGGGCAGAGATAGCCAAAACCAGAATATAAAGTAAATTGCTGGAAAAGGATGAGAAGAACCATCACATCTGCAATTTCTTAGGTAATTTTCTAGCTGCGATATGAGCAAGGTGGTGTCAGCATTCATAGTACAGATTTTTGCTTGTGCTGGACTATTAATTTGTAACATATTACTCATAGTTTTGAAGTTTTGGTTGTCATAGCTTGCTGTGCTGTGCCTCAAAAGTAATGAAAAGACAAAATGTAAACAAAACATGGGATATGCTATGATGCAGTCTTAAAATTTCATGTCATTAGCAATTTAACTTTTTTCTCTTCCTGTAAAATATTACATAATAAATTAGGAAACCATTTGCTCTTTCTTATACTTTCCATGATTTTTCTCCAGTGCCTTTAGTCTGTGACTTTCCTAGGTTTTCCACATCAATAGCATGAGTGACACTTTCTTCCCAAAGCGACCTAACTACCAGAGGGCAGTTTGACAGGAAAGCAATTGCTGAATTATTCCAGTTTTGACCTTTTTGATAAGAGCTGGGGAGTGGAATGAACCTTGTTAGAAAAGTAGTACCAGAAATTGTACTGTCAAAGTGCTGCACTTCTTTGTAATTTGATTTGTGATAATCAGTGGGGGAAAGGGGATTTTCACGCATCTTTTCATTTGTTCTTCTGCATGCAAAAACAAATTCCTTTTTTCTTAAGTAGATCCACAATTACATTTTTATATTTATCTTCCTTCACATATTGACAGTTTCCAGTTTACCGAAGTGTTTGCTTCAGTTTGACAATTAATTTGATTGTTTCCTAAAACTTCTAGAACAAGTTCTTAAATTCAGGAAAAAGAATTACATTTTAATTGTGAAGTTCACCCTCTCTCTTTCCTTTCATTAAAAGAATTGGTAAGAGGTTCTAGAAAGTGAAGAAAATATTTCTGATGGCTGACTTGTAAACCATATTTTCTGTTTGAGTATGTGTGATAAGTGTAGAGGACCAAATTTTTAAAGGAATAGACATCACTGATGTGCTGAAATCAATACCATCAGTCTCACCCATAACTCTCACTTGAATGTTACATATGATGGTGTTTATCAATAATTCCTGACAGAAGAATAAATTTAGGCCTGGGTGGAAGTCTGCTCTTTACATTACCCTAGGCTTCCTTGCTAAGAATACATCAGTTTGGATTAAGGTAAGGRAAGTGGGGAGGACACAAAACCAGCCAATGTCATTCCCATGAAACACATTAAAAAGTTAATCCTTTCTTAGAATTAAAGCTGGTGTGGATTCCTCTCTATAAAACAAGCTGTTATGAAGACTTTCAGCAAGGCCAAACCATCATGCTCAACTCACATGTCCACACAGTGCTGGTTAAGTGTTTCCTTCTGGTGCTAGCTGTTCCTTTCTTTTTTTTCATATTGCGAACAGCTGGACTCAGATTCAGCCCATTTAATGTAAACTGAGGAACCTAAATTAGGACCCTAATCACCCTCAGCTTTCTTTATAGTCAAAGACAAACACCTTTAATGTGCAATTCAGTTCTAAGATGAGCTAATTGCCCTCTGGATGCATCTTCTGTCCCTCCATTCCCTGCAGAGAGCTGGAGAAATGTGTTCCTAATTAAGTCACCTTCTGGAGATGGCTAAGATTAGGTGGGATGTACTGGTAACTGTGTCTTATCACTTCCTCTCTTCCTTTCCCTCCAGCTTCTTTGTTTATTTAAATTTCACCTTGTGGTTTTCTAGGAATTGTTCTGGAGAGTGGTAATGCTACACAGAACAAATTTTTAATTACTTCAGTGATAAAAAAATTCAGGTTCATGCCCTAGAAATCTTAGAACTAGATGAAAAATTTACTCAAAATCACAAAATTCTATGGCCTATAGTTAAAATGCCTCATTTGAAGCATCTGAGACAGATCCTTAATTAAAATATATTAAAATAAATATATTGTGGTGATCTGCACATGCCAAATAGTTTTAGGAGAATTTCAAAAGAGAATGGAAGTACAATAATAACCACAGTCCTGTTAATTCTTTTAATTGTAAGTAATGTAAGTAGATATTATATCTGGAAGCTCTCCCTGTGCCTGTTCTGAAAATAAATCCTATCAACCTTGTAAGATCTAAACTTAACTTAAACTCAACTTAGCTATAATTTTTATGCAAACTCATTGTTTAAAAAAGTTATGAGCCACTGGGTTCCCTTAAAGAACTGTTAAAGATCAATAAGTCTCCTGTGGAGCATGTATTTTATTACTTTTAAAGACAATTTCTTTTTGTATAGTACTGTTTTGGTTTCAGGATTTGCATACATGAAGTATATAAAAATTGAAAATAGCCATTTTTCTAGTGCTGTTTCCCCCCTTTTATGGGAAACAAAATGAAATCAAATGTATCATTAATCAATAACATTAAAATGCCATCTACCACTAGGAGCATATGGATTATAACTTATTTCATCATAACTTTGTGCACTTGAACTTTGTCATTGGCTTCATAACTTTGGGAGCTTTGTTTAAGTTTTATCATTGCTAATCTACCATAAATTAAAAATGTCCAATCTTGAATTTTTAATCACCTGCATCTGTCCTTATGAGCTTGATTTTCTGGACCTTCTTCTCCATAAAATGGAGTTATATTTTTTCGGGAAGATATTTTTTAATTGCGTTTTTTAAATTGCGTTTATTCAACAAAATTCATCCCTTCTTTTACAAAAGCTTTCTAATTTTGTGAGAATTCTGCTGGGTAAATTTACAGAGGCCAAATTATGAAGGAACATGATAGCAGTTTCAGCTGACAGCATGTCATCCTTATGACTGGCAACTGCTGTTTTCCTTAGAAGAAAGTAGGACGTCACAGCTAGGATTCACCTTTGCTAAGACCCTATCTAAACATCAACTTAGAGATCAACCTGGAGACTCCTGTAGAGAAGTAGGAAACTTCAGAGAATGAATCATCATTTCCTAAAGCAGGGAAAAGATGAAGTTGGATGAATAACTTATGAAGATGTCTATTTTTCTCTGTTGAGAAAGGAAAACTCTGATTAGCATAGCGTGCTTTGGATAATATAATATAACATGCTTTGGAGTCATAATATAACACTGTATCTAAATTTTATATCACCTTTAAGCTTAGCTGATTGAGAAAAAAACCCAAATACTGTTGAGGAACTTATTCTTCCAATGAAGATGTGGGTTTTTTGCAAGCAAGTAAAAGCACACTAATTATCAAAATTATTCCAAAATTTATTTTATTATTTTATTAACAGGGAGAACTGAGGATAATTTGCAAATCCAAATATTTAGTTATCAAACATCTCTGTTTGAACTTTGTAGTTGGTCACCGAAGTTACACAACATTTTCTAATCGACTAACCTATGCAAAATACCACTGTTTTCATGCAATCTAGAAGCCCCCCAAAACACAGTTGTTTTTGCATGAAACAAATTTCTGCAAGCATTTCTGTGGACATTCAACAAGTTAAATATAAAGCAATGCATGTATACAGAAAAGAAATATAGCTACAACATGAAGGGACCAAGCTGAAGTCCATAGTCTAACTTTGCAATTATTTTGCACATTGTTTTCCTTGTGGTTTTTTTTTTTTTCTATCTTAAGTGACTTTTGCTGGTAAGATCAATACATCAGAGAAACTCTGCATCAGTACACAGAGCAGTTATGAAAAACACTCTGTTTCCTGAACAACTACCTCATGTCTTGCTTTAGTCTGTTTGACCTTCGCTTTAATCTTTTAAGCACGGGTTCTTGTTACATGTAACATGTAACTGGTGTAGAACACCTAAAAATTCTTCTGCTTGTTGATACATAATGAATGGCTGAGCATTGATGCATATATTGAGATAATCTGTTAAAAATGCTTTAAACCCCTCCACAGCTTGTAGTTATGAGAGGCATAAAAATAATATCTTCATATATTTCCAGTCCATGTGTGATTCAAATAGATTTATTTATGTGTTCAAGGGCAGTATATTATAGACTTTTTGTTGAACTTGAGGAGACCAAAAGACCAAGCAATCAATGAAGACTGATTAATAGGAGTGACAGCAATCTAGACAAAGATAATCCTCTGAAATCCTTTTAGGCTTTTACGATATATGGAAACAGCTCTGCAAGCAAAATTGTGATCTTCACCTTTTTGTTCTCTCTACTTCTGTAGAGTGGCACTGCATTASTTCATAGTTTTAGAACCTGACTTGTTCAAATCCCTGATTTGAGATTTAAATTTATGAATAACAATGGCAAGTTTAAGAAATTTGTTTATATTATGTACGATATATATACATATATAGTTCTGCTAACCTCTGCCTTTAAACTGTGCAATTATGTTTTTTAACTTGCATTTTGAAAACTGAGCAGCAGTGAGTTTCTGAGAACAGTGAAAGAGGAAAGAGGGATGCATTAACTGAAAATCAGGCATGGAGTTTAAAATGAGTGTCAGCTGTAGTTTTGTTGGATTCAGTTTTATGTTTTTTAAATTTTTTGCACCCCAAATGAATGATATAGAGTCAGAAAAGAAAGTGAGAACATCTTACATGTCATCAATTTTCAGAAGATTTGAAAGAATTTATTACAAAATGTAAAGTGGCAAGGTCTTGCATTTAACTTTCTACCTTGGTGGTCTGCTTGTCAGCTGCTGAAGTCTGAGCTGATACTTTTTTCTTGCCAGACATATACATTTGTTTACAGTCACAGCAAGAAAGAGAAAGGACAAAACCAACTTATTTTGCCTGACTCCATGCTATCATCATATAGCTTAATTGGAGTTTTATATCTAAACTCTGATTTTCGTGTAACTTAAAAAAATGCTTTTTGAAAAATGCAGAGCATGTTGTTTCTTAATTATGCATCCAGGGAGTAAAAAAATTCAAAAGAGGACTGAGGTTTTAAAGAAAGAACATTTTTATTTTTGACCTCTAACATGAAAAGAAGCTTTTTTTAAAAAAAGTTGCATTATTTACCAGAGCTGCAGGGCATCAGTAACTTATACATCAACAAATTATTGAACATGTGATCATCTATTTCTTTTGCTTTGRCAGAACTTTTCATTTGCCTCTGCTGTATTAATGGCAGTGGTTTTGAAATAGTGTATTTGTAATGGCTATTGAAGCCAAGTGAAATCTTGTTTTCTTCTTGTCTTTTGTTTCAGTTTCAGTATTTTCAATGTACAGCAAGGCATTTTCTCAGAGCTAATGATATCTCACTGTAAATATGTCCATCTCTGTCTTCCTGGGAGCTGGAAATATTTTTTGACTGTAAGCATTTATTATCAGTAGGACAAACAGGGTAGCTAGCTTGTCACAGTGAGAGCTACATTGCCCGTTCTGTTATAATTAGTATTTCAATTTTATAACGCAATAAAAAATGGCTTTTGCCTGCTTGAAGGGAGGATCATTTAGCTGGATTCATTAATGGTATACATTAAGAACAGACAAATATTTTGCTCCTGGGTCTTGGAGCATTGTGTTCTCAGAAAAGTCTGTTAGGCACAGCCCAGKTTTTGGAGCACTGGGGTCTTCTGGAGTGGTGGACAAGGCTCGTGATGAAGCAGTTTGGCCTTTCCTAGGAGGTTCCCAAAGGGAGCAACCAGTGAGTCAGCCTCATCAGGGATGTCCCCATCTATAACAGTCAGGGCAGCTTAACCCATTCTGAAAGCAGGCACATATGAAGCTATTCAGACTGCTGAGAACTAGTTTTGTCTGCGGTATGTGTTTATTCAGCATTCAGATGTCAACTTCTTTGAGGGTCTTAAGAAACTTTAAAGATACAGTCTTCTGCCAATCTGTTACACAGGAGTACTCCAAGTGCTTGCACATGAATAGAAGAAATATGGGCTATTCTAGTGGATGGCAATTATCAGGCACATTTGAGCTCTCCATCAGAGACACAGACATTAAAATATTTTATCCAGGCAAGTATACTTTTCCTTCTGTTACAAGTGTACTCCTAGAGCTAGATGGCTATTAAATTTTTAGTAGATATTTTATCTTCTGAAAAATGCAGCTTTGCAGAGACTGCATATATTTGCAAATTGAAGTCAATTCTGGGAAAGTATTGTCAAACAAAAAAAAAGTTTTGGTTTTGCATTTTCAAATGGGAATTATCTTTTTCAGGGTGATGTTTTTACAGAATCACAGAATAGTTGAGGTTGGAAAGGATGTCTGGAGGTCATCTGGTCCAACCTCCCTGCTCAAGCAGGGTCATCTACAGCATGTTGCCCAGGGCCATGTCTAGATAGCTTCCAAATATCTCCATGGATGGAGACTCCACAACCTTCCTGGGCAACCTGTGCAAGTGCCCGGTCACCTTCACAGTGAAAAAGGTGTTTCCTGATGTTCAGAGGGAACCTCCTGTGTTTCAGTTTGTGCCCATTGCCCCTGCTCCTGTTACCAGGCACCACTAAAAATAGCCTGGCTCCAGCTTCTTTGCACTCTCCTTTTAGGTATCCATGTACGTTGATGAGATACCCCTGAGCCTTCTCTTCTCCAGGTTGAACAGTCCTAGCTGTCTCAGCCTTTCCTCAAAGGAGAGATGCTCCAGTCCCTTCACCATCTTCCTGGCCCTTTACTGGACTCTTCCCAGTAGCTCTATACCTCTCCTGTACTGGGGAGCACAGAACTGGACACAGTACTACAGATGTGGCCTCACTGGCACTCAGTAAAGGGGTAGCATCACCTCGCTTCTCCTGTTGGCAAAACTCCTCCTCATGCAGGCCAAGATACCATTAGCCTTCTTTGTGGCAAGGGCACATTGCTGGCTCATGTTCAACCAGGTGTCCACCAGGACCCCCAGGTCCTTTTCTGCAAAGCTGCTTTCCAGCTGGTCAGTCCACAGCATATACTGGTGCTTGGGGTTGTTACTCTCCAGGTGTGGGACTTCGCACTCCTGCTTGTTGGACTAAATTTTTTATCCTGAAAATTATAACTTTAAAGCAAGGTTTTAAAGCTCAAAAAGAAAAGGAAAYGAAATACTTCATTTGTCTTTATTTGACCTCACATAATTTTTGTCAGTTTATTCATTGTGCCAAAAAAATGAAAAAAAAAAAGAAAATTGGGACTTATCTAGGGTATTTCTCTTTTTGCACCTTCTTTCCTCTCTAATTTTTAGAGATTCCTGTAGAAAATGATACAGCAATTTTAGACTATAAGACAGCAACATTATTGACTTGCTAGTAGAGACTAACGACAAAAATTATTTGCTCTAGGTTTAAGCAGCCTAACCTCCCAGTAGCATCCAATTTTCCATAAACTTGATGAAGAGAACAGCTAATCCCATATGATTGTGCTTAACTGGAGAACTGCCAGCCATTGTACCACCTGCAGCCTACATGTGATCGGCATATTGCATTTAGAAATATCCTCCATATGTTTTATCCTCATGACTTCATTTAGGAATGGATATCATACTGCTGGTATGAAGCTTGCATTGCTGTTCCTCAGGTGGGAATCTAAGAGCAGGTGTAAAGGAAAATTATATTCAATAGGGAGATGTTTTCCATATTTATACAATGGCGTTTGCTAAATCTGATTCAGCAAAATTCCAACAAAAAGAATAATGGCTGAGAGGATGGGGGGAATGTCTCAAATGAGGAAAGATAAACAAGAAGTCTAACAGTGAATACATCAAACAACATAAAGAACTTCTAAGGACTGTCAGGGCTTTTGTTAAAATTAGAAATTTTATCATCAAATAAAACATAGAATTTTTCTCCTAGTTATCTCATTGAACTTCTCTGTAAAATCAGTTCTGATTTACAACAAAGGTTTTGAATAACTAGCGTGTCCATAAAATTTGTTTCTAATAGTCTAGCAAATTTCTGCATATGTATAGTAATAAAATGGTCATGATAAACTAAGACAAAAATGTTTAGAATTTGAAGATTACTTAGCTCTTTATGAAATGTGACATTTTCTTTTTGAATATTTGATATGTGAGAGGAGGAAATTACTTAAATCCCTCCCTGTATTGGTTTTTATTTATTTCAATGCTATTATTATAACAATTTTTTCTTTACAAGCAAGGGAAATTATTTGTCTAAAGAGCTTTTCATCTCTGAACAAATCAAATATCTAATGACAATTGGGTTTGTGCTCTGAGTTCACAATTATCAAATAAAACAAAGGGCTGAAAATGAGGTAATTTCTCTGCATAGAAAGCAGACTACTATTTATTATATATAAGGCATTAATTTTAAGGACAAAGCTACTGCACTTTTGATCTCTGGAACACATTTATTCTTTCTTACATTTTATAATGTTGTCTGCATGAAGAAGAACTCCTTTCTTGTTTGATGAAATTAGCTCTGCTTAATAAAATAGCTATATGTGAGGGCAGGAACTCTAAAGCAGTGTTCGTGCTTTCATTGAACGATGAATTAACCAGTATTGCACATGTATCAGTTTTGTAGTCTGAGGGCTGGTTTCATGGTGATAGTTTCATGAGGGTCCTGTCTAATATAAATAAATATTGCTTGACCTTTCCTACTAATGATGCAGGAATATACAATGGATGGCACTATAAAACAGCCTTCATTTTAAAGCTACATAGGGACCTCTGTTCATGTTAAAATGATGGGCTTTTTTCCTCTTCCTTGAAGATTATAAATTGGGAGTGGCTTAAAATAAGTCATTCAAGCTACATTAACGTAAAATGAATGCAAATCAACTGACCATAATGGAAGACTGTGTGAATAACTAATTGGGTGTTTCCAGTCCAAAATTATCATGACCTTCAAAAAAACTACATCAGTTAAAACTCATGTTTGTCTGGGGGAAGGAGATGTCTCTCCAAACTGAAAATTTGGAATTAATGTTAGATTCAAAATGTTCCTTTTGACCTGGAAAGAAAATAATGGTGCTGAGTCTTTGTAAAAGGAAAGGAAATGAAGTGTAGTTTTACCAATCTGTTAACAGAAAGCAAAGCCACAAGCTATTTTACATAATAGCTCAAGAATTAGTGTTCTCACTGGAAATCTTGTTGCATTTGTTTTTATGCATTATCATTTCCTTGATCATTGGCTCAACCTTAAATAATGTGAAATGGCTCTAATAGGACCCAAAAGGCATTATACAGGGGGACAGAAGACCATTGTTACTGTTTCTCTTTCAGTGAATATTTTACTTCTGATACCAAGAGGACAAACTGATTATACACAAAGAATGCAAAACCTTGCATGGCCTGCTGATATAAGTTTAATTTTCTTGGATGTTTATATCGGACCTTTTAGTCTTTATGCCTTCAGAGGTCATTATACTTGAAGGGAGAATTTAAAGTCAGCACAATCAAGAAAGGAATTGAATTCAGGTATCCCATATTCTGAGTGAATAACCACAGTGCCGTGGACAAAATTGGAATATTACCTCTTTCCCAGGAACCATTTTTACAATATTGACATAAAACTTAACTTTTCATCTAGAATATTCAGAAAATTTTGATTGAATTTAGAAATATATTTAGAACAAGAAAAATGTTACTGTTTATAGGATGCATTATTTCCCAAATAAATGTGTTTGACTTTAGTTTAATCTGTTCCAACTGAGATTAAAATCGGCATCTCTATTACAAAATTCTAATATTTTTAGCATAAATTTAGTTAATATTATTTTCTATAAGCCCAGTCATTCATTTTTCAATCTTCTGTACTGAACTCATTGTTAGATACGGAAGTGTTTGTTTTTGATTTTTTTTTTTTTTTTTAATAGATCATATGCGGAATCAGTCTTTTAAGATTCTCTTCCTTCACTCATTCCGGTCTTAAAGTTACAGACAGACTTCTCTGACTTTGTATTTCTCATATTTAATGAGACTAATTTAATGACTTGAGCATCTTTACTTCCTTTCTCCTATCATAGGACACATGCAGATTTCCCTTCTGCAACTTTTACTCTTTCTGTTCCCAGGAGTTTGATATTTATTAATCTTCATATTCTGTTTCACACAGTTGTCTTTGGAGCTCTGAGCATTATTTAGGATTTTACTTACTTTGTGATTCCTGCAACTCAGATGTTGTCATTAGTATAACCTTGGAAATGTCATAACACCTTTTGAAAACAACCTTCATAATATTTTTACTATTGTACTTTAAATACTTTTAAAATTTAATCATAGAATTTATTCTGTCAAGGTAACTTTAGAAATGGCACACAGAATTATAGGGAGAAAGTATATAAAATAAATGTTTCTTTATGATAACTCTGGCAAGACAGGCTTTTTCTAAAGCATTACACTCTGGAAAAATAATATACAAGCGAAACAATAGTGACAGAAATTCCTGCACATTTTCCTTTGCTATTGTTTTTTGCAGACTTAAGTGCATATTTTTACCCTATTTACAGATGGAAACCACATCAAGATGTGGAGATGTTCTAGGTATTTAATCTCAGTCTTTAAATTCTTCTTTGCAGAGAGTATTTGATCTAAAAAGGAGATACTAATAGCTCTGCCTTTACTTTCATATAGTGAGTGATTCTACCGGAAGCAAATGACTTCTAAATTGACATTGCGTGCAATCAGACTACGCTTCTGCTTTCTGTAGGTAATGGCTTCTATAAGAACAAGACTGATATGTTTAAAACTCAAGTATTCCCTGGAAACCACAGAAAAATGTTGGAATAGAAGTGTTTTAGCGCAAAGTCTTATGTTTGATACAGATTGTTAGTACTTCCTATAGACCCCAGTCTGCTAGGTTAATAAAAACTGAACCAAATTATGGATGATTGCAATTACATTGTGGTACTATTTTGATGTATATCATAATTTTTGTTCTGATGTTTATTGATTAGCATGGATATATCAGTAATATTTAGGGTAAATAAGTACTATTGGAAACAAGAAGGGAACTGTAATTTTCCAACAAATAGTTCTGGGCATCTTAACATTGAAGCTAAATATATTTCAATGTACCTTTTTCTTTCTTTTAATAAATATGTATAAGAATGCTGTCTGTTTGGAATATACATTTGTGTTTGTGTGTGTTTGTATGCACTTATACATGTAATACATATACAGCTATCAAAATAAGAACACGAACTGTGAAACAGGGATGGACAGAATAAATTTTTGAGAACTTTCTGGCCAACAGGAGTCCCACTAATATCTCCCAAATCCTCTCTTACTAGCTCCACCTTTTGGGGATGAAGATACTACTGTCATTCTCATTATTTATTCAGATTTAACTAGCTCTTAACTATCACTTTTGTACCAACATATCATGCAAATCATATGATTGTGGACTTAGAACATGTTTACATGTTACCTTCTTTACCTTTTAACATTATGGTAACTAAAATTCCTTGTGATTTAAAATCCCTCACAGTTTAGTTTATCAGAAAGTATCTAAGAAGGAAGGCAGCATAACCATAAAGAAACACAAATTCTTTTCTTCATGCTCCTCAGCTGATATTTTTTAAACTTTTGGTGGCCTCTGTTAGAATAGAGGCAAAAATCCCACCAAGCTCTTATCCACACCATAATAACTTAGCCACTGTCAAAAAGATGGAAGTCTACACAGTGCCAGTATGTTCTTCCCTCTAATATGTAATATCACTAATTTAAGAATAAGAAGTTATGTTAATACTTCGCTCTTTCTTCAACCCCCCAAAAGAAAGAGCTTTCCCACCATATACCCCACATATACTCCACGCAAGAGATTCAGTATTAATTTTTTTTATTAAAAAATAAACTTGAAAAGAGATCAGTTTAGAAAAAATGTTTCCTTATCATTAAATAAAAGAATGTTTTTTTGTGGAAAAGCGTATTTGGCTGAAAAAATCTGRCTCTATAGTAGTTTCCGTGCTGCTCTAGGCTCCCAAAGTGATCAATGGAAATGGACCTCTCTAGATGTGATTCAAAGCAAAAGCCAACTTAGACATTCTGACTTACCTTCTGGAGAAATCATTCTCACACACTGACTACAGATGCAGTTTAGGGAAATTAACGTCTCCAAGATAAGTAAGCCTTCCTGAATATTCCCTAAGGCACTTTTGAAAATGTTACCTCATGACTTTAATGCAATTTATCTTTCTTTCTCATAGATACCTCAGTAATCTTTTGAAATTGTGTTGTGACAGGTAATTCTTTAGTGAGCATTTTCTGTGTCTTCTCTGGCCATAACAGCTTCTACACCTAAATTTATTTACTGCCTTTTCAGTCTGTTTTACTCTTCTCACTTGTTCCAGAGAGATCATTACAAAGTTTGGAGACTTTTGATACCTTTGAATGTTTTCTAAGCCATGTTCCCATGTACAATCTGTCTTTCTAGCATCTTGATTGTATAAGAATTTGCAATTTTCTCTTCTAGAATCTCTATAGCAGCCCATTCAAAGACAACATTCTTTGCAACTGGTGTTGTATGAAATCACAGTTAGGAATAAACTTTAATGATGAATATAATGTTTTCCTAACTCAATAAAGATCTTCAAACTCCTTTCAGGTGGCTGTTCTGTATCTGACACTGGCAACTGCAATTACAGAGTCACTGAAAAAGGCACTTTAATACAGGAGTGATAAAGACAAAGACCATCTCACACCTTATTCACAGGGAAGGCTTCTACTCTGAGACCTCTGCCTGTCTTAAGGCAGTGCTGGTAATTTTTTTCTTCTATAGTTGGAAGTTTATTACTCTATTTCATGTCCGAAACATTTTTTTCTTCAGTAGTAGTGCTATGCCTCTATATTACTGGTTTACAAAATTTAGTAAGTCTTAGGGGTGAGGATTTACTAATCAGTGTTGGTAATGCGCTTTTGCAAAAACATTTTTCTTTCATTCGTTAGAACTAGCGAGGATCAACGGGTAGCTGGTAATTTTTAATTACTGTAAACAAAACCAGTTTCCTTTGTTTGGGACAAATTTCTGTTGCCTGGAAATATTCCATTGCTACTCGTTCTCAAGGCAGTTTCCTGTGCTGAGTCAGCAGTTTYCCAGTGAACCTTCCTTAGCTTTTTGTCATACTCTGCCTTTGAGGACTTGGCCTGTTAAAATGCTTGGACAACCATGCTTAAGAATACAGTTACTAGGGCTGTCAGAGAAAAAATAAAATCCTTTCTGCACCCTCTTTATGTTCTATTCTTCCTTCTGCTTCTCTGATACAAAATGCAGATTAAAACTAAAAACCTTTTTTTTTCTTTTTTCTTTTTCCTTTTTTTTTTCTTTTTTCTTTTTTCTTTTTTCTTTTTTTCTTTTTTNTGCAATGCTTGCTTTTTATGGGGACACTCACTTTTTGTGAAAAATAGCACATAAAAATTAGAAATTTTCAACAGAAAATCTGGAAAACAAATGTCAATTTATTGATTTATTGGATCTATAGTTTGTGATGTATTTTGTCAACAGTCATCTACTCATTGCAGGATTCTCAACCCATTATATCTCCAAAGTGTGCTTTAGCTAGAAATTTCTACAGAGCATCACAGTGGCTCATGGAGTGATAAGACTATAGTTCATTACAGGAGATATAACTTGACATTATGAGTATCGTGAAGAGATGACATCTCCTAGGAAGTCAGAGTCATTGTATAGCTTGTCATTGCACACCTTCCAGTGGATGTGATTGTGCCAAAATCTTCAAAAAATTTCTATTTTCCTGATTTCCTCAGTACCTGGTGCATGTGAGGTTATCTGGAACGAGCTGGACAAACGAGTGGTGTTACCTTAATGTCTACTAATTTCCAATATAGAGCTTTCTGCTTTGCAACTGAAAATGTTATTGATCCTTACTTCTAAGGATATAAAAAATGGATAGCCATATTCATGAACATTGAAATAATTTGCAACACAGTCTGCTTCACAATTTATGGTGCTTTCATAAAGTCTTTTTGAGTAAGTTTAGCTCTTATGCTAGCAAATGTGTAGTGGCATAATTAATTATGAGTACAATTCTTGGAGTGTTTAGGCTTTTGCTTCAGTGATATTGGAAGTTGTATACACTCTCTTTTGAGTGGAATTTAAGAAAAAGTTAACAATGTTTTGTATTTCTCCCATATGTGCAACATTACCTATTTGTAATTGCATTCTTAGCTTTCAGCCATTCAAAACATGTAATTATGTATCTACAGGTTTAGAAATGTTAATTCTCACTATATGGAAAAACATTTGCTTGAACAAGATGGGTGTCTTCCACAGGCACTGTACAGGCAGGTATTTGGGGTCAAATATAGTTGATAGCTGTTAGCTTCATAGAGGACTCAAGAGTGCTAAAAGAGTAATCTAAAATGGTGGCATTGAAAAACCCAGTTAATAGTGATAGATGTCCAAATCTTTCTAATGCAGTGCCAACAAAACTGAGAATTCAGTTAACAGGGAAAATGAAAAATGTAAGTGATTCATCCTTTTGACTGCATCCTTTTTTATAGTCTCTCATAATTCATCTGTAGGTTTTTTGAAATGGTTATTTAAGTGGAAGCTGTTTCATATATTCCTGTCAATGATCATATTAGGTGACTATTCTTGTCAATGTTCATGCTATATTTTAGAGTCAGTTGTCTGCATGTACTAGGTAAACACACTAGCATTGATATATCTCATGATATACAGCTGTTCTTCATCCAAATGAAAAGTTACTAATGTTCACTCACATAGAGCTATATATGTGTAGATATATATGTAAATTTGGGGAACAAATATTTTGTCAGGTAATGTGGGGTTGCAATGAGCATGCAGATGCTGCTTGCACAAAAGGTCACATATGGCTTATGCATAATACAGAAAACACAGTAAAACTGTAAAATATTTAGACTGCTACAAAAGGCATATGACAGTGTGGGCCTGAGCACCCATTTCAACTTTTCCTAATGACTTGGACTACTTGTCAAAGCCATGGACATTTCTTGGACCCAAAAAGGACATTAATGTTAACATTCCTGATATGTCTGATTTGACATATTTAATAAAGCAGTATCAATACCTGACATTTATCAAGCATACCTCCTCAGGCATCTCAAATTGGATCTCATGCCATATTACTTGTACTAATGAAAAAACAACATGCATGATAGCTTGATTTCAGATGGCACCCCCAGTTTCCAAATAGCCTGTTTTTGATAGATCCAATTAACAAATCTATAATAAAGCACACCACAAAGCACACATCTTTGAAATAATTGTTTATAATAATTCCATATTATAGAACAAACAGGATCTAGAAATGCATGAAGACCACCAGTGCTAGTGACACTAATACACAAAGGGAACTCATCTCCTTTTTTTAATCTTTTAGCCTTTCTACAATGGAATAGCTATAATGAAATTAATTTAGACTGTAGAAAAGAATAGCTTCATATATGCTAGATCAGATCATTAACTGGAGAAAATGTTAATCTTTTAATTGCTCTCTGTGGCAATGTATCTGACCCAAAGCAGATGAACTTGTAACAGATTCAAATATTCCCTCCTTATAAAAAAAGCCCTAATAATGTAAGTAGTTTTATCTCTTGTGATAAATAATTTTAAAATTATTAAATGTGAGAAACATTTCCAGAGATACAAGGAATCAGACTGTCTYGTCAGAAGGTCCAGGGCTGAATGAGTAGCATTGATCTCTTTCAGTGATGGGATCTGACAGAAGCACAAATGTAGGTGATCAGCTGACACCTTCTGAGGCTAAGAAAAGACTAATTCAGAATATGGTTTTGCCTTTGACCTGTCTTTGTTTTTCAAATGATGAGGTTAAACTATGGTCGAAAATTTACATTCTTTTAGGGTGAGACAGCTTTAATGCACTTCTTTGAGAATGGTAGAAGATTCTGTTAGCCTCAGAAAGGTTTTCCTGAATTTGCTGACAGAACAGTCAGCAAAGTGAATTGAATGGCTCTGTGGAATGTTTTAGATATTATCTAGTGTTTAGTGTAACTGATAAAATAATTGCATTTGTGCAATAGCATTAAACTTTCAAAAACTACGTTTTCCTGTGTTCCCATTTTTATAAAATTCTGAAGGAAAGCAAAACTAGAAATACTGAGGCAGTTACCTGAGGATGCCTTTCCTTTCTTCTTCTGATATCAGTGGAAAACTGTGTCAGGTAAAATATGGTGGAACTGAACTTTGTTAAATAGTCAATAAAATGAGCACCACCTTGCATTTCCCAGTAGTGTAAGTGACCATAGGTTCCACCTGACACAAAGAACCTAAATAGACTGTGGACATTAACAGTAGCAGAGTGTGTTGCACATATTGAAAAAGCAATCTCGTTTTGTTCTAAGAGGTTTATTTATAGTGGATAATATATTTTGAGTACATATTTTTAATAGGCAGTAACAAATAAGTTGCATGTGTATTATGGCATAATATGGATATTTTATAAATATCAAAAAATATTGCCTTTTTTACAGCATATAATATGTTAAACAAGTTTGAAATACGAGCAAAATAGCTATTCTTTTCGTTGCTTAAAAGTTGGGTATATTCTTTCTATTGTGTGTCACGCATAGGTAGTGAACTCAACTTATTTAGGAAAATTATTATTCTTTTTAGTCATAAGTATCATTATGTAGAGCTTGATAAAAATGCATATAAATTGTACTAAATGTTGATTTTAACAGTGCATACTATAATGATTTTATGCCACATTTTAAGCACAAAATACCTTTCTAGTTTTTATGTTTGGTAGAGAATGAGGCTTTAGTTTATGTGAAAACAATATATTTTAGGGACATTACATGACTTTATGAATCTCAACTCAGTTTTGCATACCCGTGTTGCATTTCTGCTCAATCCTGCCAGTTCAAAAAAAAGTTCAAATAAGAAGGCAAAAGCGATTGCTTACCCAGATCCTATTCTTGGATGGATGTCAATGGTGGCATTAAAGAATAATTCTTCCCATCAACTCATACAGTCTCAAAGTGTATTTTTTAAAACTTTAATAAAATGACCTTAACTTGAAATCCAAGCTCACCTATAGAAAGTTAAGCTTTGACTCCCACATATTAAGGGTTTGACCTACTGGATTTGGAGTGCTTTGTGTTTGATTTTTTTATTTGTGTTTTTTTAAACTGTGATGTATTTGAGTGCTGTAAGGGTGTTGAAAAAGTAAATTACGTTGTATAGCCTCTCACAGGATTCCTTGGTTTGCTTACTGAAATGCCATTTACTGAAAGGTAAAGGACAAACTGTCATCAAAAGGAGAATAGACTATAGGTCTGACGAAGGGCTTGTGACTACAATTGCTCAAAAAACAATTGCTACAAACTACAATTGCTCTCTGCAAACCCTGTCAAGTGAGTGCTAAACCCATACACAGGCAAATCAAGCTAGAATATGAAAAGCCAAGAATTTCTTAAGAAATTTGTTTTGTTTTCTTTCATTTAATTCCAGGGACCATGACTATTTTAAAGACAAACAGGAAAAATTAATATGCAGCTTTAACATTTGAATTACCCAACTGATCATTTTGTAAATACATTTAATAGGTAAAAACTTGCGTTCTGCACGTCATATTCTGAATAAAAGTGAATTTTTGGCAACAGTACTGTTTAATTCCGCGGTGAAGATGTCTGGAAGAGACCCTGCTTGGAAACTCCCCATCGTAGGGATTGCAGASTTTGGAATCAGAAACTGGCAGTGGAATTAGAAATGAAGCCTTGTTTGTTGAATGAGTATGTATCTTCTAAACCAAAAGAGCAACCTTCATCTTCCAGCTAGCTCCAGGTTTTGTGCATGAAGATCTGCATTGCTAGCAATGGACACAGTGGCTCCGCTAACATGGGAAGACCACTGGAACCTCAGCTGGGGTAGATTCCAAACGTGCGATTCTCTTTTGTGAGAATTAGTTGACAGRAATCATTTAAAACAACCCCCTTCACATGCTTACTTGCAATCTCTTTCCCCATAAAATGACAGCATGATTTCTACAGCCTGTTAGACTTCATAGTGCTTGAAAACTAACATTGTTGAACAACTGACATTGGGTTACTGTGAGATGGAAACAGAGCAGAAGTCAATGAAGATTATACAGTTTGTTTGCTTGGTAAATGAAGATCTATGAGAACTGAAAATAATATAATTTTTATTGGCAGGCTAGTGTTACTTAAAAATGTGACATGAAGTGTGAAAAAGCATGGAAAAACATCTGTGTTATCAAGAGCAACACTAGAGCATGAACATTTCCACTGATTTAATTAGAATGGCCTTGTAAAATATAGATTGYTAATACTAACTTGTACTTTATATGTCGTTTCCTTTCTTCACATCATGTGAGGGCTGACAAATCAGTTCAAGACACAACTTGTTCTTGCACTCTTTTTAGTAAATGCTGACATARTTGGTTTTCCCCATATTCAGAAGTAGACATAATTGCACTATACTAAATGAAGAGAACAGTAATATTAGAAGAAAAAAATATAATGGACATAACTGTAATCTGAGAATTTCCTGGGAGAGTGAAGAAGCTGACAGCCAAACATTAACAGTGKTTTTTTATTTTGTGAAATTATGGAGAAATTTTATGTTACGAACATTCGTTATATAAAAACCAGTTTGATATTAACTTACTTTAAGTGTTTCATTATTGTATAAGGACTATACATATTTAGTGGGCCATAATAAAGAAATACTCTCGTCACCTTTCTAACATTAACCATGAAAAAATATTAGAAAAATAAACATTTATTTCTTCTCAGAATAAGTTCTCACCTTCGAGCGATATGTATTTATACTAGGAAGAGACAAACTGGCATTCACATATACAGAGTGAGACTCAGCAAGATTTCTTTGTGTGAACAAAGGTTGATGATGATGTTAATGGGCTTAGAAAAAGAAGCTTACTTGGTTACACTGCTCAAGGGAGAAAGTGTGTATATCTGCATGTCACTATGTGACAGACATTTCTGAAAGTCTCTCCTTGTAGGCATAACGTAATGTTTTGGTTTTGGTCCTATCCAGTTTTCCCCTTGAAATAGATTTCAATTTTGCCACTTAAAGTGAATTGATTTGCTTTTATGAGTTACTATAGGGTCCGAGTTTTTAAAGCTGAATTAATAACATTTATTAAGTAGTGATAGAATTCATAAAAAGAATGAATATGATGTTATCATGCATAATATTAGTATCATACTTCATTTCAAAGAGATAGATTTTTTTAAAAAAACCTGCCAGTATTTCTGCTTTTTGAAGAGATAAACTGCTATATATGTAATTATTATTATTGCTATTCATATATACAGTAATGGAAACTTCTTAAGGTATACCTTATAAACACTGAATACCCTAGAGCAGACTGAAAAGTAGCACAAAGTCTATTATTAGAGACATTACAAGGCACTAGCTTTCTAGCTTGCTTGGCTTCATACTATGCTTCTAATGTATTTTACGTATCGTATAACCTAAGCATGACATTCGTTGAAATTCAGCTCTCATAGTCCAGTTTATTAAAGCTCAAAGGTAGGCAAATGTTGATTTTCCATCAAAGATAGTCCTTTTGAAATTACACAGGTCTTGATTCAGTCTTTATGTATTTACCTACCTTGAAATGTGTTTAAATCTTTATTTGCTTAACTAAAATTATTTTTGTTTTTTCATTAAAAAAAACAGCCACAAGATTTCTAATAAGTTATAGATATGGAATCTTTTATCCTTATGTTATTTGTTCAGATACATCTTGACTGATAATGACTGAATGTTGTTACAATGTGATGTCAACTAAGTGAATTGATCTCATTGCAGCTGTCAGGTATATGTTTATATCACAAAAATTCTTCTCCGTGGCCATATAAACAGAAGGATCTGGTAGCTGAACACCTGTTTAGCTTTTGAGTATATAAAGTCAGATTTATTTATCCTTAGTCATGCTAATCTCTAGCTTTTTAGTTTTTTTTCACTTTGTGAGAATATGGGATGCAGCTTTAAAGGAGGCCAACCATTAACTTTCACTTATCAAAACTGTTAATTTTTACTGTTGCCACTGTTTGCCTCCGCTTCTGTAGAAGCACAAGCAGTGCAAAGGGGCTACTGGCCATCTTTCTGAAGGGCAGTGATGTGTCCTGGTAGAACAACTTGTTCAGTACTGCCCAGTTTCCATATTTGCCTGTTATCTCTGATTATATGAATAAGTAGCATGATGTATCCCAAGCTCCTGGTATGATTTCTCAAAAGAATTGCAAGTCTGATGGAAGGGTAGATTTAAATGCAAGGAGGGCTGTTTCTTAGGAAACCAGTCAGTGGAGACTGACCTATAGAAATGCAGACTGGCCTGGAGAAATGTTGTGTAAATATACTTGTTGCTAGGTCTGACCATACCCTTTCAGTGTTTGGAATGATCCTATGTAATCCACATTGATTATTCCAGGGCAGAGAGATTTGCAGTAATGTTTTGGAGTATGACTGTGCAAAAAATGTAATTACCGCTTTACACAACAATACAATATTTTAAAACTTGGTCTCATACTACTTTGAAATAACTTCCTCCTTTTTTTTCCCAAAACTCAAACTCCTCTGGAAAAGCTAAAGCCCTAGTGTCTCTGAATGTAGAACTGTCAGAGGCTTGCTGCCTTTAAACTGTAATCCTTGGAAAATTTGTGGCTCAAAACTGGCTGAAAGCAGCCAGTATCAAAATATGTCTGACTGGCAGGATCCCATAGTAGTTCTACCTCCAGCTTTCTACCTGTGCTGCTGGAGATGATTGAATTTCCTTTGTGATAAATTTTTATTTTGAAGAATCAACATTCTTCAGCATAAAAAAGACAAGCAAACAAATTCTATCAATAAATTTCTAAAACTGCAGTCATCCTGCTTTTCAGTTTAACGGCAACTGCTGAGAAACAATGGTTTGATTAATTAATACAATATGCTTTATTTAGAACTTAAGATGGGTACTTCTGTACATACCATCAGATGAGGTCCCATTCATACATCTCAAATCTTTATTAACAGCTAACCAAAATATCCATGGGATCATAGTAGACAGAGACGTGGATTGCCATATGGCTTGAGATGAGTTCCATAAGACATTTTATACTGATTCAGAGATCCATCCTGAAGATAAATTTTGCTAAAAACATAGTACAATGTGGAGTTTTACATAGAAATTTCAAACATTGATTTTTATCTGACAGTAAACTGGCAACTGTACAAAGAAGAAAGCTCAGATACACTGAGTGAGTGTGTCTTGCTGTAAAAGCTGTGTGGCTTTCAAAGATAATATTACAAAGAGACTAGTGTAATACTTTAACCAAAAGGTAACAAAGATACTTGGGAGGAAAGGGCATGATTCCTTTGCCAATCGTAAATAAGAGAGTTTTGAGAAGACAGTATCAGCGATGAATCTCATAAAACCATGGCATTTCACACCATGTCCACAATGACCAGACATATACCCACATCTGCAAACTGTTCTGGATCCTGTCAGATCTTTCAGCATCACCTTCATCATTTTGATTTGTAAGACAAATTTGATTATTTCTTTTTTCCTATACACTTTCTACCTGCCAAAACAGAAGTAGAGAATAAGAATCAATGGTTATTCTAATTGAAAACCCCTGAATTTGTCAAAAGTAATATCCAGCTCTGTCTTTATGATATGTGATGAGTTTATAAGCTTGTGGCTATGATGAAAATTGTGAGAACAGAAAATAGCAAGACATGAAACTGATCACTACATTCAGAACAGTATAGGTTTGAGACATTCTTCAGAAAAGCCAGCTTCAGTTTCCCTCCATAGTGAGTGTTACTTGCTTAGGGAGCCATGGAATGGCATTTCATAAGATGGGAGAGTTTCTGCTCCTCAGTATCAAATGTAATACTGGGCAGAACAAGTACTCTCTTGTATTCATCGCTCCTGGAAACCACGTTCTTAGAATTGACATCCCTCATCTTAGCAGATGCCTTATTAATTCCAACTGTTATACTGGAGATCGTATAACAGGTAATATTTGTCCTTGCAGATTTAACAGCTGAGAAAAGAATTACATATATATGGGCTAATGATGTGTTGAGACTATTGCTTACTGACAGCAAACATTATGTCCTTCGGTAAGGTGGAGTTCACAGGTCTTTGTGCCTATAACCACATCTCAATTATCAGTGCTCTGTAATCTGATCAATGGTCTGTTACCCCCATATTTTAGCAGTCAACACTGTGATTTTTAATTAAAGCTAACCATTTGTGTGAAATGATTACTCTGTTCATTATCTTGACAATTTCATTACTGTATCAGGTAAAATAAAACATTTATAGCAAGGGGAAAATGTATGAGCTATTGTAAGGTTCAAGGAGGTTCATCACGGCAGTTGGCTGAGGCTGTTATCATTAACATCAATGGAACAGGTCACAGTTTCTGGTATGCCACATGCCAGTTATCTCCTTTCAAATGAATTATACATATTTTCATTAAAATTCCCCAAGTACTCTGGGAACATGAACATTRCAGGCATTTGTACTCTGCTTGCACATTCAGAGTCGTGATAGGCACGTGCAGTGGAGGTTAGAAGGATTTGACTATGAAAGGCTTTGCATGCATCGTAATGCGTTGAGTGTTCCACATTCCATATGCAAAAGTTGTTGGTGTGACTTTGACCTCACACCAGCTGAGAATTCAAGAATCCAACTCTGCTCTTTATATTTTGGAAGTGTGCTTCTATGCACTTCTCATGAATCCCAGAGAGAAAAGAAGTGCACGCCTTGAGGAGTAGCCAAAACTTTCATTCATGTTTGGATGTGGGAGCTTGGGTAAGAGGACAAACAAGAGGGGAGTACAGCAGAGGAGCACTAAACCCATAGACGACCACCTTGATGAAAAGTTATCTATATGCCATTGTGTGCAACCCACTAAAAGAAGTTATCATCAGTCCCCTTTGGGCAGGAATGATTACTATTGTTACGGTGCTAATATTTCAACAGCAGATTAGCTTGCAAAGATRGTCACAGAGATGTTGAGTAGAAGGGAACATTGGCACATGGCCTTTCTGTCACCTTTGAATGCCTTGAGGCTGTTTCTGTTACACACAATGGTCTGAAGTCCAATTTTAAGATATCTAGACTGTTGACAGAGGCCATGCATTGGAGTTCAGTTGTCATTTTTCCTAAGGATGAGAGGGTAGAAAAAGGACAGGAACTGGGGAGAGAAGGGAAAGCATGTGGAGAGGGTGGGCTGGGTTCCTCAGCATCAGGGAAATGCTATTCTTTCCACTGAAGATTTCAGCTTTAATTTTCTAGAGGACATACTAATAATTTCCTTAGCATTGGATACTATTTTTCTTCCCAATTATCAATAAGCCAGTAGAGCATAGATTTATTTTTTTTCCCCGCAAGGAGCAGCTTCAAAATGATTCAGTAAGCAGATTTCTCAGGAATGATGTTTAGTGACTAGGGCATTAGGAAGAGGTACACCTGTATTCCAGCCCATATTTTCCAGATAATTTGCATTTCAAGAGGTCCATCATCTTCATACTGAGTTCATTTCATCTCCAGCTCTTGTGCCACAAAGTCTGACTATAACTTTATTGTTTTGGGAGTTCAAACACCTCAACATTCTGACTTTCTGGGTAAGTGTTCTAGTTACCTGCTCGTTGCATGAAAGATAGAAACTTAATAGTATCCATTGACCTTGTAATAAAGTGTTGTAGTATCAGTGCTAATTAGACATGATCAGACCACAGGTATCAGTTCTGTGCTTGTTCCACCTCTGTGTTTCTGTATCCAGACTGTGAATCAAACTGTAGAAAACTGGTATCTGCATGTTCACACGCAGTCATTTGTCTGCAAGGGACAATTTATTAGCTCTAGAGAATTCTTCAACCTGCACACAGAGGACCTCTTCCAGCTCCCCACACAGTTTGTTGATGTTCCAACAGACTTCCTGAATTGCGGGATTCTAGTCTTTCTCTAACTGAAGTGACAAATTCCCAACTAAAGCAAAATTTGGGATGTGTGGAGCATAGCCTAGTCCAAGAAACCATGTACTTTAATGACTCTTCTGTGCAGTTTTGACATAAAAGCTGCAAGGCTAAAGTGGGAACTGCGTGAACTGCAGGAAACCTATTTTTTTGATGCTACTTTCCATGCTTTAATGGTTTAACCCGGCAGGCAGCCAAACGCCACACAGCCGCTCGCACGCTCCCCCCCTGCCATAGTGGGACGGGGAGAGAATCAGGAAAAAAAATTTCACAGATTGAGATAAAACCAGTTTAATAGAACAGAAAAGGAATGAATAATAATAATAACAATGATAATAATATAATAATGATAGAATATACAAAATGAGTGATGCACAATGTAATTGCTCACYACCCGCCAAGCAATGGCCAAAGCGATCGCCGCTTCCTGGACTCCCCTCCCATTCATATACTGGGCATGACGTCACATGGTATGGAATACCCCATTGGCCAGCTGGGTCAGCTGTCCCGGCTATGCTCCCTCCCAGCCTCTTGTGCACCTGGCAGAGCATGGGAAGCTGAAAAGTCCTTGAGTAGTAGATTAACTAAAAGGATTAGTATGTTATCAACATTCTTCTTATACTAAATCCAAAACATAGCACTAGGAAGAAATTTAACTCTATCCCAGCCGAAACCAGGACACATGCAGTTGAGAAGTTCTCTGTGATAGCCTCCTTCACATCTCCCTTTAAAACTCATCTATGTCTTAGTACACCTAAGCACTTGACAACTGTGACGCTGTGCCCGTGTACTTCTGGTTTTGATTCTAATTATCTCACTGTTGTCTTGTGTTGTGTGCACAGGTACCCATGGGATATTGCTTAAGTTTTAATTCATTTTCCTACATACAGGTATTGACTGAAATTTGAGATTCCCTGTGCCTTTGCCAGTTTGCTTGCAATGGCCAGTGCACGAAGCCATGTATCTTCAGCAAGTCTTTTGGGTCTGCCATCCCTTCGAGGATATTTTAGGTACCCTGCGGCTTCACAAATGTAAGTGCGTGCCTATATTTAGGAAATTGAATTAAGTCCTCTTTGACTATAAGATCTCCTTATCAAGAGTCTTGTTTCTGTGACTGTATGTGTATGTAGCCCCTGTTCAATGGAGTTCTGAACCTAGAACCAGATACCATTTTTGCTCAATAGTTAAGCCTATAACAACAGTGTCATGAAATTACAGGGGAGTCTGACTCAGGATTAAGAATCGATAAATGTTTTCTTTGTAAGAGTCTATGGAATACAAGCATCTAAGATCCATCATAAACAACAGAAGCTCAATTGAATTGGCCACCCTAAACTGTCTGAAAAATCTGCATAGGTCTAGCAAACATGAAACAAGACTTATGACAGGGTCAAGCTCTTCTGTAGCAGCTGGACCTAAGTGGGATAGTGTTAATCATCACAGATGGCTCTAGGAACCTATTTTTTGACTACTGAACGGAGTCATAAATTTCTTAATTTCAGAATAATATCACCTTCCAATCCTGTCTTTAGTCTTCCATACATTTCTACATTATTAGAGGACAGAATTACTTCATTAAAGCACAGTTGATGACTTAAACTCACATTTTTTGCTTTGGACTATATCTATTTTTTGCCTTTCTCAACTGTTCATGTTGAGGTTTGCTCTTCTATTTGTATCTCAATTCCTACTTTATTCTAAGTTTGAAACAACTGTTTGTGTACTAGGGAAGAGTGGTAGGCAATCTGATTTATTTTTTGGCTCAGGAAAAGGTTCTGGATAAGTTATTTTTTTTACTGGGTTTACTGGGTTCGATGTGACAGGATTTTCCCTATTCTTTCTTTCATAAGCAATAGTAAGAGTTCAACATTGTATAAGAATCTATAATGAAGAAAACCACAGAAAACAACAAAGTACAGTGCCAGTAGACGTCTCCTACACAGGTTATTCTCTCTGCTTTTTTCGCACTGAAGACAGCATGTGCAAAATGCACAAGGTGTGGTCCAATGATTCCCCATTACAGTTTGTAGAAAACTGCTCTGGAAACATGTACAATACAGACACAGGATGTATCACCAAAAATAAAAAACTTCCTGCCACTAAAACCCACTTTTTTTTAAGAGGGGAGCTTTTGCCAATTGTAGCAATTACACCAGGGATGCCATTTAGATGTAGAAAATCTTGTAAAATAATAACTCCACAAATAGGTTTCCACAAAGAACACATGTCACTGAGATTATGTCAAGAAGAAAATAAACAATTCATGAGGGAAAATTGTTTGCCAGAGGAAAATTAGAATGTGAAGCTCTCTATTCCATATCTGTGTAATAGGGACTCATAATTTGTAATGATCAGAAGGAAAATATTATAATGGTTTAACAACATTATAGAAATGTAAATGGGAAAGAAACCAACAAAACAACCCAACCCTCAAAACCCAAATAAAATGACAAGACAGCAAAGAAAAACAAACTTAAATGAAAACAAATGTGAACTTACCCTTAGAAGCCTCTAAATGTAATTTACCGTTCAGAAACAGAGGAAAAGCAAAGAAACATAAACCTGGTTACTAGGAAATTACATATCGGTTATTTAGCATTCTTATTTTCCTATAACTAAAACATTGGGAGCATAGTAAATGTACAAACATACATTAAAACCCAATAAAACCTCCACTTCGCTTCTCCAGTGTTAAGTAGTTTTCAGAGAAATAAAACCTGTAATGATAAATAATATGACCTTTTGGGGGGAAGAGGTGATGGGAAGGAACAATTAAAAGAAAAAAAGAAAGGAAACACATGGAACCTAATCCTTACATTCCTTTTCTCATGTCTAGACTGTACTTACTTTCTGAGGACATGCACTGAATACTGAAAGAAGCTGCTATCACTTTGAATTGCATCTGTAGGAACCAGGAATAATTAAATTTCCCAAGCCTTTCTGAACACTGAATCTACAGTCTTCCTCCCAAAAGAAACTGTTGAAGAGTTGTAAATACAGATGGGGAAGAGTCAGTACCAGAATTCTACCCAACCAAAATGCAGCTAAAGACTCACATAATTCAATGCATGGCCGTGTTTTGTGGCTGTATTTTCGCATCTTTACATAGAAGCTGGCTAAGGTGAGCTGTTCATCTGTTACTCATGATTGCCTTATTGCACAGCCAGAGACTGGAAGAAGTTAGGATGTTTCATGATTATGGATTATATCTTTAACTCTTTCAACAAGACAGAAACCAGTAGGTCTGTGGAATGCTGCTACTGAGTATATCAAGCACTGAAGGACAGAAACAACCAGGTTAGTGAAAAAGACTGTGAAGTTGTTATAAGATATAGAATAGAATTCTAGATATCAGCTTTAAGATTTACTGAATGTATTCTCCACATATTCCTGATCCCACTGTTAAAAAACAGGTTTTGAAATTGCTATAGAATTTACATATTTATTTTGTAAATGTTATAGTCTCTAGACATTTTTTAATAGGAAATAGGTTCCATCATAAAGCTATCGAATCTAATCTGTCAGGCTGGTATTTTTTACACTCCTTAATGAGGCAGAGAGTGAATTAGCATGAAGTCTACACAGTACTTACTCACTGACCTTCATTTTTATAAACCTTTTGTCATCCTGGAGAAAACATTGTGATTCTGGAGGTTTATGTTTCATTTTTGAGAACATTTAACTTGTGAGGTAAACCATGCAATTAATATACTTCTTTGATATCTTAGTGTGATAAGATGTTGACAATTGTCCTGGTTTTGGCTGGAATAGAATTAATCTTCTTCCTAGTAGCTGGTATAGTGCTGTGTTTTGGATTTAGAATGAGAATAATGTTGGTAACACACCGATGTTTTAGTTGTTGCTAAGTAGGGCTTACACTAGTCAAGGACTTTTCAGCTTCTCATGGTCTGCCAGGTGCACAAGAAGTTGGGAGGGACATAGCCAGGACAACTAACCCAACTGGCCAATGGGGTATTCCATACCATATGATGTCATGCTCAGCATATAAGGCTGGGAGAAGAAGAAAGAAGGGAGGATGTTTGGATTTATGGTGTTTGTCTTCCCAAGTAACCGTTACGCGTGATGGAGCCCTGCTTTCCTGGAGATGGCTCAACACCTGCCTGCCGATGGGAAGCAGTGAATGAATTCCTTGCTTTGCTTTGCTTACATGTGAGGCTTTTGCTTTATCTATTAACCTGTCTTTATCTCAACCCACGAGTTTTCTCACTTTTAGTCTTCTGATTCTCTCCCCCATCCCTCCGGCAGGGAGTGAGTGAGCAGCTGTGTGGTGCTTAGTTGCAGGCTGGGGTTAAACCACGACAACAATTAAAAGCTATCAGAAACTACCTTATCATGTTAAGTGACATGAGCAAGGTTTTGTGTAGTTGAAGACTCTGGGTGAAAAGACTTTTTTTTTTGCATGTAGTCTGAAGGTCTCATATTGAATTATGCAAGCATGGATACAACACAAAAAAATGAGCAACTCTTGAGGAGGAACACACTTCAAATGCAGAAGTGTTTTGTTTTGTTCTGTTGCTTTTTAAAACATAGTACAATAATGAAATAATGAGCAAGAGAATTACAACTTTCTAGCCATTAAGAGGCACTATCTCTTGATATCTCTTTATAGTGACGTATGCTTTAGAAATGTTGGTGAATATGATGGCAAAAAGTCAATCGGTATATTCTGAAATGTTATTGAAACATGGGTCTCTGATGCACGTTGATGAGTTAGCTGGAAGTTTTGTGTGCTGAACTTTTGAATTTCAAACAGTTTCCATCATGGGAACTTTAACTGCTGTTAAAGTTTCTAAACTGCATTTTATATCTCACTGTTTTTTTGGATGAAGTCTCTGGCTATTTGACTCAGCTGGAATTCAAATGTTTGTACAAGTCCTCTTCTAGGAAAAATTAGCCGTGAATTATATGGCTTATGTGGCACCCAAAGTGGGGTTTTATAAGCTGTGTACTGTATTTGTTAAATGAAAAGACAAAATGTGATGGTAACTAAGGTTACAGAGATGCACCATATACATTTGGAATAGCAACGTTTCATGTTGGCAATGGTATAAAATAATTAGCCAAATAGAAAAGAAACAAGGAGAAATCTGCTAACATATTCACAACTCTTTATCAATAACACTACACATATTTAGAAACTGTAAGTGGCTAAAGCTTGTCCTTATGTTACAGGTAAAAGCAGACACTACTCTCATCTCTGTATATAGCAGCACCATGCTGGGGCATTTTTATAAAGCACTTCTACAACACTGGATTATACATATGGACTGATTTCAATTTTGTCATTCCAGGTATCAGATAAAACCCAGCTGAGCTTATAAAAGCTGACAAGATTGTGACCTGAATGATATATTACTCTTAAAAAGATGATAGATAAATTATCACATTTGATAAAGACTACATCTTTGCATAGAAGTAGTTCAAAGGAGTAAGCAAGGAACATGACTCTATTAAGAGACTACTGAAAGGAAGTTCCTTCTTTCCATCTTGTATGAGTAAGCCAGGAACAGGCATGTATGTGTAGCCTCATATACAGGGAGATAAACGCCCTTGTGAGGGGACATAGGTGCTTGCAATTGGGATTCACAGCAGCTGGCCTTCTGGGGCCTCCTGTAGGCAAAGAAAAGCTGGAGAAGCATGACTCTGAAACTCTCAATCTAAGGATTTGCAGGGATTTGACTTTGTGAAACTGGGATTCAGATTTGGGATTTGTTTTCCCTGTGTGTATGACAGACCTCTTAAAGTGGAATTCATCTCCTTCCACAGACGTTCAGGCTAGATGCTCTCCCTGGCYTCCCTCCACTTTTACCAAGTGAGCCATGGGGAACAGTTTTCCTCTGAATTTATCATTGTCCATTAAGGAACTTGCCAGTGAAAATTCAAACAGATCGGAATTTTTGTCTTATTGTAAACAATCACTTTACATTTTAAATTTTCTAACCTTTGTGACATAAATATTACTGCATAAACTATGTAGTTTCCTGCAGGATGGTCTCTGAGRGTTTAATCCTGAACCCACTCTACCCATATAGCCCAGAGAAGACTATTCTTGCATTGTTGGGTTTGTTAGTAAGTGTCAGGGCGCTGAGGGCATGAATAAGCCTCACTGTTCCTGTCTGCTCCTCAGGACTCCCTCCACCCTGCCCATGTCCCAGGACCCCATTTCAGCCTCCCAGGGCCATGGGTGACACCGTAGCAGGGCTGGTCTCCAGTTCCGCACAGCTCTAACCAGCCATCCACAGACCCACATCCCAGCCCAGCTGCGGCCCATCCCCAGGGAGGTGCCCGATGCCTGCGCCTGTGAGGATGCAAACCTTCATCTATCAACACATACAAGTCTGTTAAGCACTATACATAACATATCTAAGAGTGGGTGGACTAGAGAGGCAAGGTTCTTGGATTATGGCTAGCATTTAGAAGCATAAAGTACATGTAAAGTGTGATGTAGGTATCTGAGTGAAAACTCACATCTGGAGATGGAAGCTTGAGGAACCTAGAAACTTTTCTTTTTTTAAAATGGTGGCAAATGAGCTGACTAGGGCTCATATCTTCTTAAAATGCTAGCTGTATGTTCAGTGCTCAAAGAGACAGAATAACAAGGGCTATTTCACAGATTATCCAGTCAAAGAATTGTCCAGCAGCACCCTAACTTCAGCTCTGTTTTCTAACAAATCCTCTGCTTTATTTTCGCTGTTCATACCAACATACACATCTAAAGATCTTGCTACCACTGAAGTGAATACATCTATGTTAAATATATACTGAACAGCTAATATAAAAATGCTCATTTTAGAAGCTGGTCTGCTATCTAAAGCAAGTTGTTAAACTACTTCTGCAGTCTTGGAAAGAAGACTTTTTCTCTCTTTTTCAGAGAGAAAAACTGAAGGCACTGAATTTTTTCTCTCTGGACTCACTGACACTGGATATAAGTTAAAATACTCTGTATTGTTTTCTGTCAGTAAATGGCTTCAGTGTCTTTCCTCCCAATTTCAGCTATGTAACCAAAATATTTTTATTAGGAAGTTTCCTGCCTTTGACTCACCTTCTAATCAGAGAAGAAAAATAAAGATTTTAAGAGCAGCAGGAACTCAACCCACCCATGATATGAATCATCGGTGGGGAATGTCCATTTCTAGCTCTTCTTAAATGAAGTATCTAAGGTGACTGTGATACTTCAGTAGTTAACTCCGTTGAATGTTAATGTAACCAGTACTACTTCCCATCAGCTGTCTTGTCTTCCTCTTAATCATATCAAAATGTGTTGTTCCATGAGTAACATAAACAGTAGCTAACACAGTAAAAGAAAAAAAAGTATTTTTTAAAGAATTTTGTAGCTGGTTACCAAAACAAAATGAAAAGAGAAAAATAATTAATGTAGAAATTAATGAGAAAAACATTTCTGATGTAAGTGAAAGAATGAAACATAAATTAAAAAAATATTCCAGGACTGCATTTTCATAAGTAGTATAAAACAGGCTTTTAGGTGGAAAAATAATATAATGAAGCTGATTAAAATATTCAGGGGAATAATATACTTTGCAATGCATTGAAGATCTGCTTCTTGAAATAATTTCTGAATAATTTTATGAATTAGTTATTTTAGTTTACCTTTATCTTAGAATTTAAAGAGAGAGGAAAAAGAAAGCAAGACATAGTATGTTGTAAATAATATTTGAAATGAAAAGCAGTCTKTTCTGATGGAAAAATAATGTGGATTAATTTTTTACCAGTAATCCTTTACTGAAAGTGAAAACAGGGCTGAAGGACATTGCTCAAGTTTCACTTTGATGGAAATTTTCTATGTCCACTATAGTCTAGGCATGTACACTATTTTTCTACATGACTATAATTTCCTATTTTTTAATGAATTCAGATCTGAATTCAGGGTGGTGGAAATTTAGAAAATTATTTTATTTTTAAAGGATTAATGTAAATTTCTGTCTTTAGAGTTAAACAATGGTTGGTTTAATACCTTGTAATTGTAGAATTTAAATAATATGTCATCCACTGTTGGTCAGTTTTTACCTTGTCCATTATCAGTCATTTAGGATTATCTTATTTGTCCAGTGTAGTGAGTGATAGCTATGCTAGGGGAACTGTTGATAAATATTTTTTAACAACTGACCTTTCTAAAGCTTTTCTCTGAAAGGTAGTGTTAGAAATATATGCTCTTTATTTTTGCTGTTTTGACGACATTCATTTATAAAAGAATTGAAAAGAGAAAATAGTTGGTTTTTCCATTTTCCAAGCAATTTAACCAGACAGATACAGCACTATTATTTTTCAAGAATTGCTTTTGAATTAGACAACTCCAAGTTATGTCTTAGCCTTTGATGTATTCATCTTGAACTTGTAAATGCATAATCATTGTGTTCATACGTCGTAACTTATTCCAGTAATAATAATTGGTCTTAGCTTTTACCTACTTAAAGTGTTTGTCTTTCAAATGTCAATGACAGAAACTGAAAATAATACTTTGTTTACACAACATTGCAGGGATCTGTCTATTAGTGTAGAAATTGTCATGTTTCTATTGCTTAATCATAATCTTGGCTTCTGACTTAGGCCGTATTGTCCTTAGACGCTATCCGACATATAGGAGACTAGATAACAGTAGGTCGAAATTTGAGAAAATAGGAATGATCAATGCATTTGTTAAGGCTACTGACTGTTAATGCAATTGCATTACTCCTTCTACACTACAGACAAGACCAGTGTACAAGAAGGAGGAGAGAATCACAAATGGAAAGTTAGATGTATTTTTTACAAGCTGTTTGGTAATAGCTTGAATATACCTGAAAATGGCCCCTGAAGCCCCAATTTTTTAATTATCTTTGACCAGCTGAATGACTGCAAAGGATGAATCTTTGTAATACCTGGAATCTATAAGTGTGGTTTATTATGTTTTTGTAGACACCATGAAACCAAACACGTTTGACAGGATGCCAACGCTGATGGTATAAGTCTACCAACCAGCTACCTGCAAGTGACCTACCTTCTAGGTTTGGCAGCCAAAGCAAACCATGGCTTTAAATGGACCAGCTCAAAGCTGAGAGAGACCAAGTGGTCTAGTGAAATGTTTCTTTAGGAATAAGGGAGTCTTTCTTTCTTATCCTTAAATATTCCATCAATTTTTCTTCCAAGTAGAAATTAACATGCTAATAACACTATTCTCTTAAATATTTGAGCAATGCTCAAGATATTAATGCTATACTGGTACTGACAATTTGATGCTTAGAGACAGAAAGATGGCTAATGACCAGAGAGACGAGACAATACAATGTGGAGAAGGAGTGGCTTAAAGGTAAAACTGTAGTGAACTGAGGAGATTAAATAAGTAAAGGGAGGAGAAGAATATACCATGGCAGAAAAGAATACAGTGCAGAGCAAAGAAGTGATCTAAATCTGAAAGAGAATGAATGAAAGAGAAAGTGGTAATTCTTTTTAAACGATGAAGTAAAGCATCTTTTTAGAAAAGATCAATTTTTTTGCATTGTGCAATTGAAGTTCATCTGATTAGGACTTAACTTTTATAACAATATTCTGTTTAATTCAAACACACCAGACGCTGTAGCACTGTTCCTTAAAAAAGCTATCTGATGGGGCAGGTGGAGTGTCCGTGTGTCTGTGGTGTTTGATATCAATATAGCCCCTTCACCTCCTAGACAGTGAAGAATCACTGTGTTTATTGGGACTCTGGAAACATACCTAGAGTCAGCAAATTCATACCCAGGTCAAAATGAAGTACAATTCTGTTAAAATTATGAAGAGTTTTAAGTGCACACTTGATAAAATCTTATTTAGGATGTGGTAAATTAACCTCTTTTTTTGCTTTATTTTATAATATTCTACCTAAATCATATTTAGTGCACAAATGAACAAGACTGCGTTTAAAGAGTTGGTATACAGTGCCCTCCTTGCCAAGGTGACATATGCCATAATATCTAGTAAGTGATCTTTTTCCAGAGCACATATGTTGGTACATATGGATACCAGTAACCTGCAAGATGCCATTAAAAATATTTTTGAGGACTTTACCCTACATATTTATAAAAGCTGATGACTTTGAAGCTAAAAATTAGCTGTAGCATTAAATGTAACAACAACAACAACAACAATAATAATAATAATAACCTTTTCACATGTTTCCAAATCCCAATTTAATTTTCTTGTCTTAATCTTGTATGGCATTACGAAATTGCACTTTTTCATCATGTTTACACCTGCCATCCCTAATGCATTACCAGGTGTGAGATTTATGAGCGGAGCACGTGAGACCTGCCACAGTTAATCACATTTGTAACCTTTCAGATACACTGCAGAATTTTTCTTGCTGTGAAACATGCTTTACCTTTTAATTTCTGCTGAGCATAGTTCTAACACAATACTGTAATTTTTTTCTTATGTATTTCAAGTTCAGCCATCAAATAATATCCTAATTATTATTCTTCTTTTACATTTTTCTGTCAAAGAACTATTTATATTTCAAGGATATACTGAAGTAGTCAGGGAGAGATAAACATATATTAACCCTTTCTGGAATGAAAGATACATGTAAATAAATGTGAATGAGGTGGTACTCTCGCTATCATGCATCATAACACTCACAGATAATTTATATCATATTTTTAGAATAAGAAAGAATTAGTTCAAAAATTTAGGCTTAGTGATTTACAACTTTGGGTGAAATTTCAAAAGATCACTTGAGAGTATTCTACAAATGACAGAGACAAGTCAACTCAATGGGATTGTACATATGATTGAAGCTATTCATGTGCTTGCATATGTCACTGAATCTAGGTAGAAAATCTGTATGATTTTTGAAAATTCAGATTAAATATTTTTTACTTCTAGAACTATGCTAAAGGTCTCTGTGGAATAGAACTATCTACTTGTTGATAATTTTTTTTAATTGCACATTTAGGAATGTTGGTCTAAATTCTATTAATCATTCTTAGGCAAATTTGGAATATATTTAACAGTTTAAACAAAGCTTCTCCTTACTTATTTGCTGTTACAGGAAGAATTCAGATAAGAAATGCAAATCATGCAATTACTTCTATAGCCTACTATGGCTGGCTTTGCCATTACTAACGAAAGGTCACAGCCTTTTCATTGACCTCACAATGCAGGCTCCAATGATTTTCCTGGGCTTGTTTTGGCCTAAGCTGATTTTAGCTTGTTTTAGCTGTGATAACTGTTGTCTAGCAGTCAGGTAACTGCTGCCTAAATTAATTTTAGCTTTTTTTTAGCTTTGTGCCATTGTATGGTGCAACACCTGCTAATTAATAGATTGTAATTATAAATAGTAATTCTGAGGAGAATGAAAATATGGGGTAGAAGAAGAGAGGCTCAGGATGGTACTGGCAGCCCTAGATAGTGAACACCACAAATCATGATATTCAATAACTGATGAGTTGTAACAGAGAAGCGTGTGAAAGGCAAGGTGCTAACTGCAATATGACCTGCTTAGAAGAACAAACACTACCTGGGACTATGAGCTTTTATCTTAGGGTCAACGTGACGTGAAGACCCAACCTAAGCTGGCTCCCACCGGCTGAGAACACCTCATAACAACGATAAAACAATAGGAGATTTGCCTTAAGAAACCAGGCATATAACCACGGCSAGAATGACAACTGACCAGAATCCAGTATAAAACCACTCCTCCSGCACGGGACATCGGTTTAGAACAATGAAAATTAACACACCGCTGACCATACATCTACACCACCTGCACGGGACAAGCGTGTACTGATTATGCGAGCAATATAACTGATTAGGCCACCTCTTATCACAAGTAATTTGCTTGGTCTACACAATTATATTGTAACATATATAAACCCTGCCTTCCTCTATATCGGTGTCCTCCATGCATTAGGATGGGGCACTGCTATGTGCATAGCTAATATGAGACAATACATTCCCTTGGTAACTATGCTAAGCGTCCTTGTCTCCCTCCTCATCTGGCAAAGAACTGACTGTTACACATGCAACTTCGTAAACTGGTGAAGTTGGTGCTAGTGATAAAAAATAGAAGAGAAAAACCCCCAAGTATAATGCAGAATTGGGAATGAATGAAAAAAGAACAARGAAACAGATTGTTAGAAAATGAATAAAAATAACTCAAAATGGATTCACAGCAGGGGAGGAAGAAATTCTTCCATTAACACCATGCTCCCTCTGGCAAAGGCCTCCAGTCTCTGACAGGTCCCACCTGGAGATGGTGCCACTGACCCTGGCACCCAGCTGAGCACTGGGAGTGGGAGCACACCACCACAGACAAGCAGCTGAGACTAGAGAGTTTGCATGCAACATTTTAACTGTATTATTAATGAAGGCTTTTTTTCTGTAATAATTAGAGTATTAGTCCCATTAATTTGGACTATAATTGTTGATATCATTGTAACTTGACTAATAATAATAAATGTGTGTTGCTATTTTTTTAGATTGTAAAACATGAATTAGACTAACATTAAATTTCTTAGGTCAAGGTATGAAATGTATTCCCTTTGGCTCATAGCAACATTTTTTGAGTGTAACACTTCAGTGTCTTTTTTATTGTACAGATTAATTCATTCTAATATAATACAAGTGATTCAGTGTACAGTTAGCCCTCATTTATACTTTTAAAACATAAAGAGTATATATATGATTGTGAATGGATCCATCACACTGCATACCCATTGTGGTGGTGCATTCACACACACACACACACACACACCCTTCTTTCCTGGCCATTTTGCTGATCTGGGCTGCTTGTTGATCTCAGAAATTCCCATGAAACCTCGGCCTTGGTGTACTGAGTCTGACGGTTGAGCACTCCTTGACCGTATCATAAACTGTGCATAGCTGAGGCTGGGAAAGTACTCCTACTGCCTGGCCAAAGTATCAACTAGAACAACACTGAAACCTTGAGCATTTTTAGTAATTACCACCTGGGACTGTGGCCAGGATGGAAATTTATGGATGACTAAAGCCAATCATCTTGTGAACCTATAAACGGTGGTCCTGAGTGAGACCCTTTGAGCCCTCCGGGACCGCAGCGGGCTGTGCCCAGCATCAACCTCTGAGTGGGACACCTCTCAGAGCTCGCAGCCTCTCGAGTCTGCAATATTCAGAGGACCGCCAGGACCTGGGCTAAGCCTCCTTTACTCCTCGAAGCTCAACCCTTCGCCCATTGAGATACAAATGCCTAGACATTTGACATATTTCTTCACTGAACTTGAGGGGAATTTTTAACAGGTACCTTCTGTATATTTATATATATATATATCTGCGTGTGTGTGTACTAATAGTAAGCAAAATTTGAAATTAGGTCGTGATTGTAGTAGACTTACTAACTTACCTTGTAAATGTTAAGTTTGTTAATGATCAAGTGCTACTAAAGTTTGTTAATGACTAGGTGATGATTAAGTGTTTCTAAACTGTGAATGAACCCTAGACTGCTGTTAAATGCATACAGTCCCTAAGATATAAACCCTTATATGGTTTTCCTTTATATGTTTCATCCATGTAGTAAGTAACAGAGTGGACTTTGCCATCAAATTCTCTTAGGTTGCACCTTTATAAATCCCTATTAAAATCACTTTCTGCTAATATCTTTGACGGTGATTCATTAAGCGGCCTCTAAACCACTCATTCACGACACCCGTACCAAATTTTTTGTTAAAAATGATTCATCTAACTTCTAGACAATTAGAATGATAATAGCTGATAAACCACCTTAAGCAATTTTAAAGATTATTCATAAATTTAGCAACATAACAGCTGAGGGATTGGCTGAGGTCTGAAATGCTTAGCTTGCTTATTGTAGGGGAAAATATTTCTTCAGTGATTCCCTCCTTGATGATATATCATGGCATTAGCAGTAAAGTATTGTGGTTTGCATTTTGATGCTATAGTATATTTACAATAAAATATTATAAAGTATTTATATAGCAATAAGCTAGGCAAGACAATGGAATAAATTTTCACTGCATCTTAAATGTATCAAATAATTTAGACTCATTGTCTGTTTTCCATCAAATTTTTCTTAAGACCCTCTTCTGTCACAGTATCTATGAGAAGTGAGCTAAGACATTTTCACTTCTGATAAAATATTGAATTTAACGCACAGTCAAAATAGACAAATAACTTTGAATTCAAGATTCCTAAAAAAGCACCTTTCTGAAATACTTCATGATTTCAGCATTACCTTTAGTGTAATACTTCACTTATGAAATTGAATATTAGGTCTATGTGCTCTTTCTTTTTACAGCAGTATATGTCTCACATTTGGCAATGTAGGATAAATAAAGAGTAATGAAAGGTTAAGCAAATAATCCCAAACTATGTCTATTCTATGGATTTTCACAGATTTAATTTCGGAAACTGAGTAACATAAAGTGGCTGTAAAGTATTTATTGTCTGTATTATATGTATATGAAGGACATTTTTGCTGGTGTAACACAGGCCTGGAAAGTCTACACACACAGAAAATTAATTCACTTAGAATTAATTGAACATAAAAATATTAATTCTAAATAATAATTTTTAAAAATGAAAGTTGAGTAAATAGTTACTTTTGAAATATATCTGAAAGTGTCAGCCTTGTGTGTGTCCAGCAAAACTTCGATTATATGGCTAACTTCATTATGAGAACATCCCAGATAGTTAGAATTGGTGAGWGTCACCCTAAACTGTCTATATTTTGGACAGAACCACTCAAGAATAGAGCAAAATAAAGCATGCATTAAAAAACACGTTATCTCCAAAGAGCTTTAGGAGGCAACAGAATTAAAATACCTAACAAGTGCTTAAGTCCAAATTGATGATACAGAAAATACTGTCTCTGTTGCCCTGAGGAATTTTTAGTGATCATCATTTCGAACTTATTAATTTTTTGGGCTAATAAAACTAATTCTTTATACTAAATATAAGAAAGAGTAAGGAACAAAAACAACAAGAAAACGAATTCAGAGCCAAGTCCTCCTGGGCAATTCATGGTCATAGGAATTGGTATTAAGAAGTGATTAAAGGAATTATAATATTAGTTTCTAAAAAAAGATCAGCTGAATAACTTAGAGTACACATATGTCAATGTATGATAGTTTGTATGTATGTTAGATACATTTCTGCACTGTTATTTAAAAGGATTTACATTTTTCATACATATTCTTACATGGCACTTTGTTATACTACTGTATGTAATCTGAATGTGCTATCTAGTAACTTCAGGTATGATCTAAATTGACATTATTTGTAGCATACTGGTAAAATACAGTATAAAACATTAACCTTGTTATTGTAAATATTCAATTCCACATGTTGGACAGTGTTTGAAACCAGACTTTTCTAAGTTCCATTTTCTTTAAGGCAAAATCTCAAGGAATCAGATGTTCTCAAATCCAAATCTATGGCATTTAGGGGCAAGAAAGTATCTAGGATTTTAATACTTTTTTTGTGTCTTATTTTTCAGTTAATTTCAGTAGAAAGTGAGCAGTCTTAGTAGGCATTAGAGGTAGGAGATCACAAGTGCTTAACTAATGACCTGACTTAAGTTTCCTACAAGGTCACTAGACAGATATAGTTGAGTCTGAAATCTTTCAAAGAGTGAGCGAGTCTAGGAATCAATCATCTTGGACAGGTTGTGAACATTTGTACCTAGCTGGGCTAGTTCAGAATGTGACGCCAGCATGTTTGTTTTGTGTTGCGGCATTAGAACAAACCACCAGAAAATAAGGGTCAGGGGTTTGAAATTCTCTTTAATCATGCACGGCTTGAACACACATTCTCACATCAAAGGAGAAGGCAATAATCATTGTACCATTGGTACGGGTAGGTACTCACTGTACCTCCTGCAGTGACTCCTGTGTGGTGGGAGTCATGRGACCCGAAGTAGAAAAGGAGCCTGAGCCTTGGTATGGAGAAGTCTTAGGTTCCAAACATAGTTCCCAGAATGTGCATAGTTTTTAGAACAGTTGTTAAGTTGGAGTAAATAGAAGGATAACGAGAGAAAGAGAGCAAGCTCAGGCGAGGAAGCAAAATCCCAGGTCTTTATATCATCTGGCCGAATTCCCTAGTCAATGTAGCAGGACAGTCAGGTTCCCTTTTGCAGTCTCTTTCTGTCTCTATGACTCCTGCTTTCCTGTCTGCACAAAGGTCCTATTTGAGAATGTACTTAGGCATAGATAGGGTATGTTTCTGGGACATGGAAGAAGTGGTTTCTAATCCACTCAGTCTTAGGAGCTCCCAGAGACTAAGCTGGTCTGTGTCCTGAATGCATGCTCTAATTATCTGCAATCTTACTTCATGTGTTAGGGGGCCTGTCGGGCAGCCAAGAAGGACCCCAGAGGACTAGGTACCTAGACAATGAAAAAATGCTGGAAAACAAGTATTATGTCTACCACAAAATATCAAAATATGACTCCTGCCTTTCCTAGTAAAGGGCCACAGGCTCTGCCCTGAGCTGACAGTGCAGGTCTCAGGGCTGGCCTGGRCTCATCTTAGACAAAGCTGGGCTGGGCTGGTTTCAGCACCTGCCTCAGGGCCAAGTGTCAGTTGCTGCCCCTGCCTGAGCTTGAGCTCTACCAGTGCCTCCATGGGAAGGATCTGGCAAACCCATGGAGTCACTCCCCAACAGACCTCTGGGGGAGGTGAGCCTGGTGAGGCTGTGGGGACTCATGGCTTGGATGGGAGTACTCTTTGCTGGATAAAAATCTGGCTGGATGGCCGAGCCCGGAGAGTTGTGGTGAGTGTAGTTAAATCTGGTTGGTGGCCAGCCATGAGCGGTGTTCCCCAGGGCTCAGTTTTGGGGCCGGTCTTGTTTAACATCTTTATCAATGATCTGGATGATGGGGTTGAGTGTTCCTTCAGTAAGTTTGCAGATGACACCAAGTTGGGYRGGAGTGTTGATGTGCCTGAGGATAGGAAGGCTCTGCAGGGGGATCTGGACAGGCTGGATCGATGGGCTGAGGCCAATTGCATGAGTTTCAAGAAGGCCAAGTGTCGGGTCCTGCACTTGGGTCACAACAACCCCAGGCAACGCTACAGGCTTGGGGAAGAGTGGCTGGAAAGCTGCCCGGCAGAAAAGGACCTGGGGGAGCTGGTCGACAGCTGCCTGAACATGAGCTGGCAGTGTGCCCAGGTGGCCAAGAAGGCCAACAGCATCCTGGCCTGTATCAGAAATAGTGTGGCCAGCAGGACTAAGGATGTGATCGTGCCCCTGTACTCGGCACTGGTGAGGCCGCACCTYGAATACTGTGTTCAGTTTTGGGCCCCTCACTCCAAGAAGGACATTGAGGTGCTGGAGCGTGTCCAGAGAAGGGCAATGAGGCTGGTGAAGGGTCTGGAGAACAGGTCTTATGAGGAGCGGCTGAGGAAACTGGGGTTGTTTAGTCTGGAGAAAAGGAGGCTGAGGGGAGACCTTATTGCTCTCTACAACTACCTGAAAGGAGGTTGTAGTGAGGTGAGTGTCGGTCTCTTCTCCTAAGTAATAAGCGATAGGATGAGAGGAAATGGCCTCAAGTTGTGCCAGGAGAGGTTTAGATTGGATATTAGGTAAAAATTCTTCACTGAAGGGGTAGTCAGGCATTGGAACAGGCTGCCCAGGGAAGTGGTGGAGTCACCATCACTGGAGACATTCAAAAAACATGTGGATGTGGTACTTCAGGACATGGTTAGCGGCATGGGTGCTGGGTTGATGGTTGGACTCGATGATGTTAAAGGTCTTTTCCAACCTTAATGATTCTATGATTCTATTCTTTGATTCTATGATATGCTCGCACTCAGCTGGGAGCAGCCAGAAAACAGCAGCCCAGGACGAGGAAACATATAAAAATAAACCCTTCTAGATCCAAGACTGGGCAGTAAGAAACCACCATCTCTTCCTCCCATGAAACAGAAGGAAGAAATCCCCACCATCATTTTCCTTCTGGTGAAGGCTTTAGGATGCACACACCTCATTGTAAACCTCTCCCACTCTTTCTGAGGAAAAATGAACTTTTGGCCTTATTACCCACAAGGACATTGGAAGGATGACGTAACACCAAATAAAAGGGGTGAACATTGGAAAATTTCTTTTTCTTTTTTCTTCCCCCAGTCTAATAGTTTCAGTAGTGACATTGTAGTTTTTCTGTATTAGTTTGGACCATTAGAAGATTAAAACTTTAATCAGATGAGCATTCTTAGCTCCACACATATGGTGTGTTCTCTTTTGTCTGCAACACAGTTTGGAGTGCAACAGGTGTTCCAAGAGTCAGGAAATTGTTAGATATGGGAGTCCCAAACTAATAATTTTTAAGTGAGCTTCCCTCGGCTCCTAAAATGTTCTTTTCAGACAAATTCCTATTCGTGCTCTTAATTCTAATTTCTAGATTGAAGGGCTCACTTCACCCAGTGATGTGCTGGATATCACAATGACTCTTTGTTGAGCATCAATTTAAATGTCCAGAGCCAGGATCATGGAAATAAACACAAATCTGTATGCACTTAGGTTCTCCAAAGGTTAGTTAGTAGTTCAAAAAAAACCATCTTTTTTTTCTTGAAAACAGGGTTGTGAAATTACTTTTAACTTCTTTAGAAATATCACGTGGTATTAAAAAATATGGGCCTCATTTTCAGGCATAGTGACCATTTTCTTTAAAAAAAAATCACAAAAAGTATTCTAAATATAATGGCAAATGCTATGTATTATTGACTGCAGATACTTTTTAATACTTCTGAACTTTCTTTGATTTTGAAAATCTACATTTTAATAAGATCTGTCCAGAAACTTTCAGGCAACTCTAATGCTGCAGTACCATGCATGCACCTAATGGTAAAACTTTAACTTTATTCAGACTTGTAAATCTAATTTCAACAGAAATTTCCTATATATAAATCCACAAGAAAAAAAGCAAAGAAGGAGAAAATAGTGCTCAGTTTTGCAAAATATGTGAAATGCCTAAGAACACAAGGATAATAATTTTAAAAAAATAGCTTTCTATACTCTGTTTTTATCCAAGTCAAAGAAATTACTTTTCAAAAGACCAAATAACAAGAAAAACTGGCTTTAATTTAATGAAGCACAAGCTGCATTTTATGAACTGAGTTCTACCACATATGCACTGCAATAGTATTTGAAACCACCTTTATAGCTCTGAATAGTACCACTAACATAGCATACATGCTTATCTTTATTGGCCTATGTTCCCAATTTGTCTTACACCATTGATCCAATGATACAAAACATAAATATATTTTATAATAATCTTATTTAAAACTATATCTCATCTTGCATTTTTTTAATGTTGCATTCTTGTTCAAAGTTTGCTGTTCAGATACCTTCTATGAGTTAAAATCTGGGTCCTCTATCCTTATCTATTGCATTTTACAAGGACCCCAGGGACTGAACATTCAGGAATATCTAAAGTCCATAAGTACTCCACAACATTTTCATTATTAACATTCCTTATTTGCCTCAATTTCTAAGTCTGAGTAGTCCTGAAACTTGTCTCATCTCATCAAAGCCGAGAAGCTTCAGAGCTGTATTATATATAAGTCCTATCAAGATTCACAAACTATGCATTCCTTCATCTAATTCCCCTGAGGGACCCCATGCATCTGATCATGTCTACCAGATGGTTTGGTCTTTACGAAACAAAGCAGTGGCCACTGCTTTTAGTAAAAACACAGATGGGAAAAAATGAAAGCAGCATTCTTCCCTCTGCATAATAGCCTACAAGTTAGAATTCATACACAGTATGGAAAAACTGTGTCTTAACCAGCAGGATATAGACTAATCTCCAAGGAAGCTGTCCCAGTGTGGAAAAGAATTTATATATCACTGCCAAGAAAAGAGGCAAAATGATCATAACTTTGAAGTTAGTGTAAAGAATTCACCTGGAATGCAGGAGAATTAATTCTTTCCTTGCTTGAAGAATTATCATTATTAAGTAGTCAGTCTGTGGAGCATATACCTCACTAGAAGTCATGCTTCATTGTGGTGACTCCAGGAATTCCACCAGAGTTACTCACTCGTTTCTTCTCTGTTATTTCATTTAGCTTTGATTCCTTTCTGAATTGCATCAACTGAGTGATGCTCTGTTACTTCTTGTAACAGTAAGCATTACCCCCTTGTAAAGCAATCTAGAAGGAGCTGTCTTGTCACATAAATATCCTAAGAATCTTTCCATTATTAATTTGCTATTGAAATAAATAGGAATTTAGGAGTTGAAATACAACTGAGAATCTAAATGCACTTGTTGGATTTGGAAACATCTACAAGGATAGGTAGGCATTGAAATACATAACCTGTAGCTATAAATGCATAAGAGAATTCACAGCATTCAGACTACCATTCAACACCTTGAAGAGTGGTATTTATAAAACTCAGTGAGTGGAATGGGGAGCCACATTAGCTAATCAGAAGAAAATGAGGAGGAAAGGAAGAAGTTGCATGTATCCAAAGTCAGTTAGGTACAAAAAAATCTCAGTCGGATTTTTTGCTTTGACGATTTATTTTCAGATATGGTCAATTGTTAGCACAGGGTTAAAAACACGCAGAAATTGTAACATCCAGTTGTCCTATACTTCTGTCATAGGAGGATGAAAGCCCCCTTGCTTCTCACGAATTATTAAAGGAAATTAAACTATATCACCCTGTCTTGTTCAATCTAAGCAAATCTTACGTTCTTACTCTTAGATAAAAATGCAACATTTTAATGTGTGAATCGGCTATTAAGGTCTGTACTTACAAGTACAGTACTATATCACGCTCCACCTTCTCTTGCATACTCAGTCTTCCCAAACCAGCTCACTAGCTTCAGTCCCAATTATTTCCCATCTCAAACAAAGTCAAGTTTCCCTAAATCTAATCCTAAGTTCTATTCTATGCTTCTCTAAGATACACTGCCTCATTCCTCTCTGTCTTTTGTCCTCACCTGGAGGGTGGGCCCTGGCACTACCTCTGGTGCTGTGTAGCATGATCCAGTATGCTGCAGGAGCAGTGCTGTGGGATGAAAGTCTGCTCATAGTATTAGTCATGGATCAGTGAAGCAGGTCAAGCAAGTGCCTTGCAGAGTAAAGGTTCCCCATACTGTATGCTGTAGAGGGAAATGTCCTTGTCATCTATGTAGAATGTATGCAAGGTGAAGGGGCATCAACAAGTTAACAAACCTCATCACAGAGTATTGATTATCCTAGTGATTGRTAGAAGATCTGTGTGATTGCTTCAAACCAGACAGAATAGGTTTTAGATAACAATCCCTAACACATTTCCTGAGTGTGTGCCTTTAGCTACTAGAAATAAAGGGACACTAGCACCAGTCAGTCTCCAAAAGGTTTGCCTGTGACTGTCTTATGTGCAGTGCTTGATTTGGTAGTATAAGCATGCTCTCAGACCACTTACAGAGCTAAACCTTATTTGGAAAGAAATACACTGCCCGAAAGTCTTGCTGGAAGCTCAGTAAGAGTAAGTTAGCACTCCTAGTGTCTTGGTAGCCACAGGCCTTTGCAACTCTTCACACGTCTGCTGGTAGAAATGTAGAATCCCACGGAGTTAATTGGCAGCTCAGCAGGGATTTGGAGGAGCTAAGGTGACATATTGGGGTATAGATTTATAAATAGGGTAAGTCATATTGTGAATTTACATTATGTCAGCTGATGCGTGGTAAGTATGAGGTAATCTGAGATACTTGGGGAGAGAAGCTTCTACACTATACTACAGGATAATAGCAGACATATGGGTAATTACTGCAAGCCCTAAGGTCACACAGGAAATCCCTTAGCAACGATTTTAAATCCAGTTTGAAGTCCAGATGCACACAATCACCTCTCTTTGCTTCTCTTTTCTTTTTATTTAAATGTGTATATTTCAGAAAGGTTATTCAGTCCTGCATTAATCAAGCAGCATGTTTCAGGAAGTCTTGCAGGATTTGCATGAAGGGTGAAGTTACAACGATTATCAGTATTCCCTACACCTTATCTGCAAAGCAGTTTTGATACACAGACTGTAGGAAACACGAAGTTGAAGTCAACTACTGTTGATTTCAGTAGGAATTGCTCAGCCCCCTGCTGCTCCATTTGAATGGGAGACAGCATGGTCTAACTGCATAAGATACGAATGCTCTGTCAGCTTCCCAAATGGGTGACTTGTAAGAATGGAGTAAAAGCATTGCTTTGAGCTCCTACAACTGTGTATTTCTCTCTCTTTTTTCTTTTTTTCTTTTTTTCTTTTTTTACTTTTCTTTTAGTTTGCCAATATTTTCCCCTTATTTTTCTAATTAAATTGGCTGTGGTTCAAGAGAAAAACGTCCCAGTCCATATGTCACTGTGTTCATTGCAGGCAAGTGTGGTAAAAATATACCGAACTCTTCTATGCTTTTTCAATAGACTGTAATAGCACTGTGCTTATTAGCTATGTGATTAAAGCAAAATACCATTTTTACTTTGTTTTAAAGCAAACTAAAACCCAGTCTCTTGAATACATAGTCAGCCTTCTTAAACAAAAAAAAATTTTTGGTATCATTTCCAAGTTTTTTTCCTCTATCTTTCACAAATGAGGCCACACACCTGAATTTCATTCAGACAGTCAATGAACTGTGAATAGATAAATGTCTACTTCACTTCCATTCCCCACTGCATTTCTGATTAGATATATGCTACTTTTCCAATAGATACAAGTTATTAGGAAGAAATGTACTACCAGTATTATTATATTTCTGTCATCACCGCGATGATTCAAGGAGGAAGTCTTAAAGGCGCAGGAGCGGGCTGTCCCCATGTGCCGTAAGAGGAGCTGGAGGGGAAGACGACCGGCCTGGCTAAACAAGGAGCTCTTGCTGGGACTCAGGGAAAAAAAGGAGAGTCTACCACTGTTGGAAGGAAGGGCGGGYGACTCAGGAAGAGTACAGGGATCTTGTCAGGTCGTGCAGAGAGGAGATTAGAACAGCAAAAGCCCAGCTAGAACTCAATCTGGCCACTGTCATCAGGGACAACAAAAAATGTTTTTACAAATATGTTAAAGACAAAAAGAGGGCCAAGGAGAATCTCCCTCCCTTATAGGATGCCGGGGGGAGCATTGCCACTGAGGATGAGGAGAAGGCTGAGGTAATTAATGCCTTCTTTGCCTCAGTCTTTAGTAGTCAGACCGGTGATCCTCAGAGTATTCACCCACCTGAGCTGGAAGATGGGGATGGGGAGCAGAGTAAACCCCCCATAATCGAAGAGGAAGAGGTTAATGACCTGCTACGCCAGCTGGACACTCACAAGTCTATGGGGYCGGATGGGATCCACCCGAGAGTACTGAGGGAGCCAGCAGAGGAGCTTGCCAAGCCACTCTTCATCRTTTATCACCGGTCCTGGTTAACGGGGGAGGTCCCGGACGACTGGAGGATTGCCAATGTGACGCCCATCTACAAGAAGGGCCGGAAGGAGGATCCGGGGAACTACAGGCCTGTCAGCCTGACCTCGGTGCCGGGGAAGATCATGGAGCGGTTCATCTTGAGGGCACTCACAAGGCACGTGCGGGACAACCAAGGGATCAGGCCCAGCCAGCACGAGTTCATGAAGGGCAGGTCCTGCTTGACTAACCTGATCTCCTTCTGTGACCGGGTAACCCGCCTAGTGGATGAGGGGAAGGCTGTGGATGTGGTCTACCTGGACTTTAGTAAAGCCTTTGAGACTGTCTCCCACAGCATTCTCCTAGAGAAGCTGGCGGCTCATGGCTTGGATGGGTGTACTCTTTGCTGGGTAAAAAACTGGCTGGAYGGCCGAGCCCAGAGAGTTGTGGTGAATGGAGTCAAATCCCTTTAGCGGCCGGTCATGAGTGGTGTTCCCCAGGGCTCAGTTTTGGGGCCAGTCTTGTTTAATATCTTTGTCAATGATCTGGACGAGGGGATCGAGTGCACCCTCGGTAAGTTCGCGGATGACGCCAAGCTGGGCGGGAGTGTTGATCTGGCTGAGGGTAGGAAGGCTCTGCAGAGGGATCTGGACAGGCTGGATCGATGGGCTGAGGCCAACTGCATGAGGTTCAAGAAGGCCAAGTGCCGGGTCCTGCACTTGCGTCACAACAACCCCAGGCAACGCTACAGGCTTGGGGAAGAATGGCTGGAAAGCTGCCCAGCGGAAAAGGACCTGGGGGAGCTGGTCGACAGCCGGCTGAACATGAGCCGGCAGTGTGCCCAGGTGGCCAAGAAGGCCAACGGCATCCTGGCCTGTATCAGAAATAGTGTGGCCAGCAAGACTAAGGAGGTGATCGTGCCCCTGTACTCAGCACTGGTGAGGCCGCACCTTGAATACTGTGTTCAGTTTTGGGCCSCTCACTMCAAGAAGGACATTGAGGTGCTGGAGCGTGTCCAGAGAAGGGCGATGAGGCTGGTGAAGGGTCTGGAGAACAGGTCTTATGAGGAGCGTCCGAGGGAACTGAGGTTGTTTAATCTGGAGAAAAGGAGGCTGAGGGGAGACCTTATCACTCTCTACAACTACCTGAAAGGAGGCTGTAGAGAGGCGGGTGTCGGTCTCTTCTCCCAAGCAACAAGTGATAGGATGAGAGGAAATGGCCTCAAGTTGCGCCAGGAGAGGTTTAGATTGGATATTAGGAAAAAATTCTTCACTGAARGGGTAGTCAGGCATTGGAACAGGCTGTCCAGGGAAGTGGTGGAGTCACCATCCCTGGAGGTGTTCAAAAAACGTGTGGATGTGGCACTTGGGGACATGGTTTAGTGGGCATGGGTACTGGGTTGATGGTTGGACTCGATGATGTTAAAGGTCTTTTCCAACCTTAATGATTCTATGATTCTATGATTCTATGATTGTGTGACATCTTAAAACTGGAATGAATGGTGCTGGCTTTAGATTTCCAGAGCCAGACTACTGTGAAGTCCCAACAGTGAGCCAGGAGTGTTTCTATATTGCACCCTCACTGCAAGGTAGTAACAAATTCCCATGGATTTGTAGGAAGAAAAACGTGACAATTTCACATCTTTTCTACTGGTAACATTTCAACACCGGATTTTAAATGCATTCAGATTAAAGGAATATTTGTGCTCGTGCATACTCAGATATTTCCTCCCATGGAGGGGACACCTCCTGTAATTCTACCACTTCATTGTTTAACAGAACTTGTCTTAGAATCATAGAATCATAGAATCATAGAATCATTAAGGTTGGAAAAGACCTCTAAGATCATCGAGTCCAACCATCAACCCAGTACAAATGCCCACTAAACCATGTCCTGAAGCACCTCATCCACACGTTTTTTGAATACCTCCAGGGATGGTGACTCCACCACCTCTCTGGGCAGCCTGTTCCAATGCCTGACTACCCTTTCAGTGAAGAAATTTTTCCTAATATCCAATCTAAACCTCCCCTGGCG
>JASVER010000175.1:615386-662332 GCA_030449065.1 Oceanodroma leucorhoa
GTGGCCAGATTGAGTTCCAGCTGTGCTTTTGCCTTCCTAATTCCCTCTCTGCACGACCTGACGAGATCCCTGTACTCTTCCTGAGTCGCCCGCCCTTCCTTCCAACAGCGATAGACTCTCCTTTTTACCCTGAGTCCCAGCAAAAGCTCCTTGTTCAGCCAGGCCGGTCGTCTTCCCCGCCAGCTCCTCTTACTGCACAGGGGGACAGTTCGCTCCTGCGCCTTTAAGTCTTCATGTTTTTAAAATCTGATCTTGCTTCCTGTTTTTCATATCCATACTTCAGTGGCTTTTCTACATCTCGTTCCTAACATGGACACCCAGGTAAATTTGGCTATATATATTTCTGCGTATGGATGTGCAAAAGACTACTTCCTGGACCTATTTGCTTTGGTTTATCTTTCCTACTCTCCTTACTTAAGAGCATAGGAAAGGCCACGCATACCTAAACTTACTGTCCTGGTCAGTAGTCTGTCTCTGACAATGGCCAACGTAATAAGTTTATGGAAATAGGGATCTCTACAGTGTTACTTCCCCAGATATACTCTCCCAAATTCTTGCAATCTGAATCAGGGATTATTAGCACATTTTTGTCTTTAATAATCCTTGATGAACATGTTTTCTATTGATTTATCATAGAATTTTCATACAATTTTATTTCTTTTTAGAACTCATAAACCTTTGGGTTCCATATCATCCCATGGAACCATTTTTGACGTTTAATTTTGGACAACTTCCTGCTTCTCTTCTCTGCCTGTTTATTGAGATGTGGAAAAAAAGGGAACCTGAACTGCACATAACAGTCAAGATGTCAATTCACCATGGATTTAAGCAGGAGCATATTGACAGTCTGTATTTTGGTCTCTACTTGTTCTTTAATAGTTCCTAACATCTTGTTTACCTTTTTTTGACACCTATTGAAAGCCTAGCTGATGTTTCATAGTGCCATCCACAGAGTCTCGAATAACTCCTTCATGACTGGCAGCAGCTGATTTAGAGACTCTAAAATAATCGATGCAATTTATAGTTACCAAGAATGTAAAAGTTTTATTTTGTCTGGGCACAAAGAAAGATATCACTAGTATTTTGGTTACAGATTACTATATTTTATTTTATATATTTTATAATATTAATTACATTGGAACTGTTATTCTCCTAATTTCACCTTTCATATTATCTTGGCAGAGTTCCTTCTTGCTCACTTTTTTCCAGAGAATCTTGGATGTAAATCTCTCCCTAAGAAATCTGTGATTGTTATTTTAATACAAATGCTACAAATAATTCATTAAACTTCCAGATTATCTCTTCTGTTGCCAAAATGGAAGCAAGTGCTATAAATTAACTAACAATTACCATGCAGAACTTCTGATGTACTTCAAGTGGTAATTGTTCATATGCTTTGCTATTTTATGCATTCTTAACCTGCAAATCTTCCTCTTTGTCCTTATGTCTTGAAATAGAGTCTGCCTTTGCACTCACAAATTTCACTCCATACTTAACAACTCCCTATATTAATACTTTTAGTCTTTTCAACATACTGCACATAGAYAAATTCTACATTATCCACTTCTGTTTGAATATTCAGTGTAGGGCTGTAATTAAAATTTATTGAAGAAAAATCTGGATAAGAGAGAATAAGCCTGTATACAACAACTGGACACTCTCTGAAATGGAGAAAAGAAACCAAACTGAAATTAGGTTATTTTCCTCTGTCTTCCTTTGCTATCTACCTAATCCAGGTCAAGTGGTAAGGTACAGTCCACATAGCTCCTTTTATGACTGTAATTCTTCTTTAAATAGTTGGAATCTAGCCTGTTGAAACTGCCAGAAGATACTATCAGGAACAGAGATATGTAGTAATGGCATGGTTGTGCAGCAGCCYGGATATTTTATTTTGATTAAGTATCACACTGCCTATAAGATGCAATTGTCGCCCTGTTGAAATTAATGATTTTCTCATTAGTGTCTAATGGTGCAGGATATTATACATCTTGTTTTCACAGTCTCCATACAGATGAATGGTCCCTTATAGACTGTGCTTTAGATGAAATGTAATAATAATGTTGTCAGCCATAAACAACCATGAGTTTCAGCAAATTTAGATTCTCATAGAAATTATCAACAGGCTTAACTGTGTTAGTTTCAAGATGCTTAATCCCGATTGGAAATGGTTTTGAACCAATGAGATCATAGTCAAATCTGTTATGAGAATGTGAAATTGATGGTAAATATAAGCAGAAGTCTAGAGCCATTCCAGCAAGAGTTCATCTAAGGGTTACTTGTCAGTAAAGAATTTGACGTATTTTCCTGGATCATTAATGCTAGTGTGTGTGTGTGTCTGTTTGGATCTCAAGAATTTTTAGTTGCAAAATAGCAAAGAATCTGGACAACAGTTAACAAAGCGCAAACAGCAATATTAATAGATCTAGACTCACACAAGCAATTCTATTCCTGAATAACACAGCCTTGTAAAATAATGTAAGACAATTTAAAATAACAAATTAATGGACAATTTTTGGCAAAAATCTGCAAATAAGATGGTGAGGGATCCATGGTAGTTCTGAGGATCAGCAATATGCAGCCTCAGAACTTTTTTCTGTTCTACCACCTGCAATCACTTCCAAGGGACTGCTCCCTGCATTCAATAACTCCAGACAGCTGTGGGATAGCAATATTCTTTCCTTTAGCATATCCCTGTTGTTTTGGGTATGAGTGATCTGAAGGGATGGGAAGGCACATATCAGGCTGTAACTAAGAACTGAGGAAGTGGAGAGGTTGATGTATCAGCAGGGTACCTATTATATGCTGATTCTGACCTTCAGACAGAAACCTATTCCAGTATTACACATTTGTTTAACTCCTGCAAGCATTCAAAAAATCACTCATTTTTACCTGATCAGAAACAGAAGCTACTTTGTTTCAAAAAGATGCTGTCCTTTTTGCTTGAAATATATCTTTCCATTTGAGTATAGAAGTCAAGGAAACACTAAATATCAAGGACAAAGGATAAAAATCAGAATAGTTTCAGATAAGAGGTAAGCTGTTACAAAGACAGCTGTAAAGTAATTTCTGTATTTAGGAGAATTTATAAACAAAGGACCTGATCCTGGAAGATCTAACTGCACAGGGTTGCTAAATTTTAAGGGTTGCTAGAGCATTCTTCAATAAATTTGAAGGCAAGTCATTAAGAAATCAATCATATACATATGTACACATAGGTACAGGCATACACACACATGCCTTTCTCACTGTAATACGCATACTTTCTGTCAAGAAAGTAGAACAAAAAGGGATCTTTTCTGTAGACACTTCAGGCTGAGTGAGTCTTGGTCTTGATGCAGCTCAGTGGCATTCTTCTGTCTGTTTTGACTCATTATAAGTGTTATCTTTATGAATGCCATTTTTGGCACTATGTGAGCAAGCCACTTTTCAATTAATGCTCCCTCTTTGGCAAGCCATGTCCAGTCACAAAGGCATGTCATTATGAAATATGTGCAATTCACATTTTGAAATACCAACGCAACTTGGCATTATTCATCATACCAGGGAAAAAAATCAGACTGATAAAATTCAAAAAGCATCCACTTTGGGCTGTGTGAGTAACTTGGCACAGTAGACAGGAAAAGGATTAGAGATTATTGTGGATTTATTTAGTACTTCTTCTTTAGTCCTTTTTAAGACTCCTGGGAACAGGATGAAAGTAGTTTGGATACACTCCCACAAATAAAGTATCCCCAAAGGTTGCTCTTCCTAAAGTCATGTTTCATATCATTAAACAATTAGAATTCCTAAATGGTTGAAATCTGTCTCTGGTGAAAGCAAGCATCAACAGCATTGTTTTTAATTACCCATATTAGTATATTGTTTCTAAGCTCTGATTATAGACCATAGATATGGAACAAGAAAAAAGACCTAACCTTTCTCAAAATCACCTAGAATGATCTGCAATGATCAAGTTAAGCCCTATGATGTCATTTACATACATTCTTTTAGGGAAGTCCTTACGTTAAAAAAGAAAAAGAAGAAAGAAGAAAGAAGGAAAAAAGAAAAAAAGGGGAAAAAAATGTCATTGTGCAAAAGTAATGCTGTCCTCTACAGGGTTGTCCAAAGGAAATTACACATATGTCATTCATATCAGCTGGACAGTAACGTACCTCAGCCTTTTGATCAAAGCTATGAGTTTTGACCAAAATTAGAAATTCTTTTCCTCAGGGGTAAATATTTGCATTAACATTGTTTGATATTTTCATCAATGATCTGGACTTTGGGGAAGAATGCACCCTTAGCAAGTTTGTGAGTGACACCAAATTGCAGGGCAGAGTTGATTGCTGGAAGAGAGGTTTGCTTTCCAGAGGGATCTTGACAAGATGGAGGAATTGGCCCATTAGGAATTTCATGGCGTTCAACAAAGACGAAGTCCTGCACTTGGAATGACCCCCTGAAATTGTCCAAGCTGAGCAACAGCTCTGCAGAGAGGGAACCTGTRTGTCCTGGTGAACAACAAATTGAACCTCTCTTCCAGCAATCAGCAGTGTGTTCCTTTGAGACGGTGAAACCTAACCATATGCTGGGCTACATCAGCAAAAGCATTGCTAGCAGGTTGAGGGAGGTGATTACTCCCCTCTATGCCTCTGCATCAAAAATGGTCCACTTTTGGAACAGAAATATCAGCAAATAGMGACGACTGTTGGAGTGCCAGCAAGATGTCTGGGGAATGGAGCACAAGGCATACAAGGAGTGACTGAAGTAATATGGTTTGTTTGGCTCAAGAAGAAATGGATCAGGGGTCTAATAATCTTCAGGTATCAAATGGTGGGAGGTTAAATATTGGATGGAGGCAGACTACTCTTGAAAGTACACAAAAACAACAAAAAAGACAACGATCACAATGTGCAACAGAGGAATTCCAACAGTGTATGAGGAAAAAGCATTTTCATGATGAGACTGTTTAAGCAGAATAACAGAGAGGCTGTAGAATCTTCTTCCATAGAGGCTTTCCTAACTTGTCTGAACTTTTGAAGCTAGCCCTGAGTTGAGCAGGATGTCAGACTTAATGACCCCAGAGGTTCCTTCCAACCTTAGGTTTTTTGATGATGCTGTGATTTTTTTCCCTAGATCTGGGACACATTTTGGTCTTAATTCTGAAATTTTAGRTTTAACACTAGTCATCAGGTTTGCTAGAAGATTCCTGAATCATTGTTCATATACAGGAGATCATCCTGTAATTAATAATCTGCTCTGGCCTAATTTCTAAAACAGTGTAAAGGGGAGTGATTATATGAGACCCACCAGTGGCCCATATTATCAAGGGAAAAAAAAAGGCATAAAAAGAATCAGTTGGTTGCTTGTTTGCTTGCAATGGAAACTAAAAACTAAAAGCCAAGAGAAGACGTTATTCTGATTGCATTCACTACATAAAAAAATCAGGTACAAAAGATAAGTGAGCTAAGGAGCTACAGAAACTATATGTCTAACTTAGATATCTAAAATTAGATAAAATTAACCCAAATCTTCATTTCCAGATAGAAGATCATATGAAAAGACAGTAATAAGTAAGATGATAATAAAATTATTTGTGTGTATAAAGTGCATTCTCTTCGGAGGAACAGTTGACAGTTAATGACAGGCTGTAAGATCCAGGAGGGCATTTGGGGAAAGATTTCATAGCAAGGGGCAGATGATCAGATTCTCAGATGGTATAAATCAGTCCTTTTCCTTTTACTTCTCTCATGATACACCACCGTACTCCATCAGAAAATCTAGTGAACAGATACCAAATATACAGCTTCATACAGTTAGAATATCACATATTCATATTTATCTTTTAAATATTATAGTAAATTAAATTTAATTCTGCCAGTTAAACCAGTTCTACAGGTCTGCAGCATTACGTACGGATCTGGATTTTGTTTCCTATTGGCGTTCTCTCATTCTCCAAGTCTTTGCAAGTACAGCAACAGCAACAACAAAAGGTAGCCTGAAGCTATTCCACAACAAACTGTGATCTTGTCTGATCTTATCAGCTCAGAAAAGTTGGTCCTGGTCTGTAGCTGTGGAGAATTCAGTAGGAAAAAATGAGCTTAAGGGATGCCTGTATCTTCTGAGTTTCGGTCTGGTACTGCTACAGCAGATGGTTTCAACCTTGACTTCATGTATTTAAGCTGATTTTTGTCCTGATTTAAGCTGTTTCAGTTCATGTTCCTGCCTTCCTTGAGTTTAAGAAGACTGACTTCTAGCTTTCTCTACGGGTAAGAAGGCAGAAAAAGGGGTTCATACTCTGCTTTTCTGCTACACCTAGAGAATATGTTAAATTTACATGGTTCTATGGATGCATGCTATTCCCATGCAAATAACTTGGCAGATTGTCTCTTTTTTTAATCTTTAGAAAGAACTTTTGGGTAACAATGATGAAAATAAAAAGGAGACTAGATGAGGGAAGATTGTATGTAGAGAAGAAAGAGGGACAAAGTCAAAAAGGAAAATATATGGAGAAATATATCTGTACCCTGTTTATCTGAATTCTTTTTTGAAATTCATGAAGACAGGATTAACTCTTTGTGTATTCCTGGCTTTCTTACACACACGGTTTGTTGTGCAATGAAGGACCTAATATAATAGGGCATGTTGGGGATTAAGAAGGAAAGAATGAAGGAACTTTACACATGGTTGATAATGTAGGAGGGAAGAAAAACACACGATAGAAGGAAAAAGAAGAAAATAAAAGTGATAAAAGAAGAAAAATAAAGATGCCAAAGAAGGTGGAGTAAAAGGCAAAATAAAGAAATATTTAAAAAAGAATGAAACAAGACAACTGAATCTTGTGTTAGACGTAACCATAATGCCATCAATAGATGTCCAGAGCTTGGAGAAGGATCACAGGTCAGCAGGAGAGCACCTGAAGAGCAGCACAAAGGAACTCCAGCCAGTAAGACAGCTTCATCGGGGGCCCAACTTAAATGCCTCTATGCAAATGCACATAGCATGGGGAATAAACAAGAGGAGTTAGAGATGTGCGCACGCCTGCAGGGCTACGATCTTATTGGCATCACAGAGACGTGGTGGGATGGGTCCTATGACTGGAGTGTTGGGATGGAGGGATACAGACTCTTTAGGAAGCACAGGCAGGGGAAATGGGGAGGGGGTGTCACCTTCTATGTCAATGACCAGCTGGAGTGCATGGAGCTCTGCCTGGGGATGGGTGAGGAGCCCGCCCAGATCTTATGGGTCAGGATTAAAGGGAAGGCAGGGACAGGTGACATTACGGTGGGGGTCTGCTACAGGCCACCCAACCAGGAAGACCGAGCCGATGAGGCCCTCTATAGACAAATAAGAGCAGCCTCATGTTGACAAGCCTTGGTCCTCATGGGGGACTTCAACCACCCCGATATCTGTTGGAGGGACAACACGGCAGGACATAAGTAATCTGAGAGGTTCCTGGAATGCATTGATGATAACTTCCTCCTCCAAGTGGTAGAGGAGCCAATGAGGAGAGGTGCTATGCAGGACCTTGTTCTCACCAAGAAGGTGAGGAATGTGAAGCTCAAGGGTAGCCTTGGCTGCAGTGACCATGAAATGATGGAGTTCAAGATCCTTAGGGCACCGAGGAGGGCGCACAGCAAGCTCACTACCCTTGACTTCAGGAGAGCAGAGTTTGGCCTCTTCAGGGATCTGCTTGGTAGAGTGCCTTGGGACAAAGCCCTGGAGGGAAGAAGGCCCCAAGAAAGCTGGTTAATATTCAAGGATCACCTCCTCCAAGTTCAGGAGCGATGCATCTCAACACAGAGAAAGTCAGGCAAAAACRCCAGGAGGCCTGCATGGATGAACAAGAAACCTCTGGACACACTCAAACAAAAAGGAAGCCTACAGAGGGCAGAAGCAAGGACAGGTAGCCTGGGAGGAATACAGAGAAATTGTCTGAGCAGCCAGGGACCAGGTTAGGAAAGCTAAAGCCCTGATTGATAGAATTAAATCTGGCCAGGGACATCAAGGGTAACAAGAAAAGCTTCTACAGGTCTGTTGGGGATAAAAGGAAGACTAGGGAAAACATGGGTCCTCTCCAGAACAAAACAGGAGACCTGGTTACCCGGGATATGGAGAAGGCTGAGGTACTCAATGACTTTTTTGCCTTGGTCTTCACCGCAAATGCTCGAGCCTCACAACCCAAGCCGCAGAAGGCAAAGGCAGGGACTGGGAGAATGAAGACCCGCCCACTGTAGGAGAAGATCAGGTTCGAGACCATCTAAGGAACCTGAAGGTGCACAAGTCCATGGGACTCGATGAGATCCATCCGTGGGTCCTGAGAGAACTGGCAGATGAAGTTGTTAAGCCACTATCCATCATATTTGAGAAGTTGTGGCAGTCCGATGCAGTTCCTGCTGATTGGGAAAGGGGAAACATAATCCCCATTTTTAAAAAGGGAAAAAAGGAAGACCTGAGGAACTACAGGCCAGTCAGTCTGACCTCTGTGCCTGGCAAGATCATGGAACAGATCCTCCTGGAAGCTATGCTAAGGCACATGGAGGACAGGGAAGTGATGCGAGACAGCCAGCATGGCTTCACCAAGGGCAAGTCCTGCTTGACCAACCTAGTGGCCTTCTATGATGGAGTGACTACATCAGTGGACATGGGAAGGGCTACCGGTGTCGTCTATCTGGAACTCTGTAAGGCCTTTGACACGGTCCCCCACAGCATTCTTCTCTTTAAACTGGAGAGGTATGGATTTGATGGGTGGACTGTCTGGTGGATGAGGAATTGGTTGGATGGTCGCATCCAGAGGGTAGTGGTCAACGGCTCAATGTCCAGGTGGAGATCGGTGACAAGTGGTGTCCCGCAGGGGTCCGTATTGGGACCGGTACTGTTTAATATCTTCATCAATGACACAGACAGTGGGATCGAGTGCACCCTCAGCAAGTTTGCAGACGACACCAAGCTGAGTGGTGCGACTGACACACCTGAGGGATGGGACACCATCCAGAGAGACGGAATGCCATCCAGAGGGACCTGGACAAGCTCGAGAAGTGGGCCCGTGTGAACCTCATGAGGTTCAACAAGACCAAGTGCAGGGTCTTGCACCTGGGTCGGGGCAACCCCCGGTATTAATACAGGCTGGGGGATGAAGGGATTGAGAGCAACCCTGCTGAGAAGGACTTGGTGGTACTGGTGGATGAAAAGCTGGACAYGAGCCGACAACGTGCGCTTGCAGCCCAGAAGGCCAACCGTACCCTGGGCTGCATCAAAAGCAGCGTGGCCAGCAGGTCGAGGGAGGTGATTCTGCCCCTCTACTCTGCTCTGGTGAGACCCCACCTGCAGTACTGCATCCAGCTGTGGGGCCCTCAGCACAAGAAAGACATGGACCTGTTGGAATGGGTCCAGAGGAGAGCCACGAAAATGATCAGGGGGATGGAACGCGTCTCCTATGAAGAAAGGCTGAGAGAGTTGGGGTTATTCAGCCTGGAGAAGGGAAGGCTTCGAGGAGACTTTATTGCTGCTTTTCAGTACTTAAAGGGGGCTTATAAGAAAGATGGGGACAGACTTTTTAGCAGGGCCTGTTGCGACAGGACAAGGGGGAATGGTTTTAAACTAAAAGAAGGTAGATTTAGACTAGGTATAAGGAAGACATTTTTTACAATGAGGGTGGTAAAACACTGACACATGTTGCCCAGAGGGGTGGTAGATGCCCCATCCCTGGAAGCAGTGAAGGCCAGGTTGGAGGGGGCTCAGAGCAACCTGATCTAGTTGAAGATGTCCCTGCCTACAGCAGTGGGGTTGGATGAGATAGCCTTGTAAGGTCCCTTCCAACCCAAACTCTTCTGGGATTCTGTGATTCTATGATTCTATGTTAAGACACTTAGCTAAGACACTTAGCTCACATGTAGTCACCTACAAGCTAGCATCTAACCTCAAGTATCTTAACCTCAAACTGAATCCCAGCTGAAGTGCTTAAAAACATCAATAACATGTATATGTTTTCTGTACCTGGTGAGTACACATCTTTACAGTTTATCTGCTTATGAAGATTTGCTTACTTCTGGTCTTCCTTATGGCTCTTGTTTCTTCCTTAAAAATAAAAAAGCCACTTAACAGAATCAGACTGAAGGTACMTATAGCTCATCTGTTGCCTTTGGTAGCATCCAGAAGCTGATAATTAAGGACCAGTATAAGAACTCTTGATATGGAAGTATTTTTTTAATTCCAAAATAATATGTTCACCATTTTACAGAATACAGGAATGTCTGATTTTTGCTCCTGTTCTCATTCTCTCCTGAGGTGAGCTGGGACAGTTTTATTTATCAGGCAGCTGAGCAGTTCACGGTGTAGCTCAGAGAGAGAAGTCTGTTTCCTCAGCACCTCTCTTTATTCATGTCCATTGTTCTGAGGCAATGTGCTTCCTATGAAAGGGTGTGGGGACAGGAGCAATTTTTGTGATAGTGCTAGTTCTTTTCAATAGCCAAGTGTGCAATTTCATCTGGCCTTTACTGTATCTAAGATGTTTAGAATTCGTCTGTGTAAGGATGAGACATAATACACCCCTTTTCAGAATGCAGATAAGTCAAAAGAACATGTTCGGTTTATGTTTCACTTAGTAACTCAGCCCTGAAAAAAGTTCTTAATCAAAGAATAAGCAAAGAATAAGAGTATCGGCAGAAAAGGAGAGAGAGACAGCTCTGTATAAGCTTCTTCACTATATGGGGGGCTCCATCAAGTACAGAAAATATATCATTTAGAAAAAAATATGTGCTTTCTATAAGCAAATTTTGGTAAAAACAAATTAAATTTCAGATAAACCTAATCTATCAATAGGGGTCTGCAAATCCTGGAAAAATAAACATTAAAATATATGAAAAAAATCTAGATCCCTTTGTCCAGGAGGTTCAAGAAACAGTGTTGTGAGGGCTGTTCCAGCCCCACTTATGTTATAAGCCAGGATCCACAGTAAACTTTGAGAGTGGCTCCACAGAGAGAGGGGAGAGCATCCTATAGACTGCTCCTTCTGAGGCACACATGACAGTTTCTTTTTTTGGTACCGTACTGTTCTTTTAAGATGTATTTGTCGATAGAGCTCATTGATTTCTGTTGAGATTTCTGTCACCTCTGTAAGTTTATAAGGAGATGCATGAGAGAGACTGCTGTTGTTATTTCATGACCTGGAAGACCAGTGCTCAGTCTGCAGTGTGATGCATATAAGCCCTTCAAAATGTTGTAGGAGTGTCCTTGGAAGTTCTTGTAAGTATCTGTCATTAATGTTAGCATATCTAATCGCATGGTGCTGCTCGATACTCTGATTTTTTCATTGTTTTGAATATTTGGCACATATATCAAATCATAATACCTGCCAAGAAGTAGTACTTTCCTTTGTGAAAGAAAAGTGTATCATGATTCCTTTAAGAGTTTGTCTCTGTGATTATGTCTTTAGTACAGCCATCGTGAGAAAAGAGAGGAAGGAATATCTCTCTTATTGTGTGAAAATTTAAGTTCCTTTGGTTTATTGCAACCACCTTCAAGTGTTACAATATTGATTATTTAAATATCTATTGCTGCTCTGAGTATTTTCATGATGACTGACAGATCCCATTACTTTATCTGCTGAGGAATGCAGATTTGTTATAGTTATGAAAAACAGCACTGTGTACGAATCATCAATCTCGCTTGGTTGTTAGCGCTGAGATGTAATGGAGACAGCTGGCATTTCCTTGACATGTTGTACGATGTCCCCAAAATCTCTCATCTTTCCAGACTTGACAGAAAGAAAATTAATGGCGCAGACAGTGATTTGTCATTTTGAGGATTATCCAGGCAGCCCAGTAACACTGAAAGTACTAAATGTGCTGTTCGCCATAGTAATTTGTGCACAGATTCCGCAGTGACATAAGGACCAAAGTGGCATTTGGTGGGTTGCACAGCGAGGTTAATTGGTCTATTTAAGTAGTGGGTACTTACAGCGCCAGCACCCACTGCACAGCCAGTCCATCTTGCTTGCCTTAAGATGGCAGCAGAGTACTTTGACTATGGGAGAGGCATTGCAAGGTGTACTTAACAGTCGAGCTGAGGAAGGGAGAATGGGTTGTGCATAAGAACTTCTGTAACACAGTATGAAATGAAATAGAGACAAGAACTTTTAAATCTTAATTTTGTGTTTCATCTAACAATATCCTTGTATTTTTTAGAAGGAAATAGCTATTGTTAAGGGAGGGCAATCTATTTAATCTGAAATATCTGATGTGATAGAAAGAATGGTACTGCAGAAAGGAATTATAAATCACACCTTCAAAAGCTATCTTGTATTTCTTGTCTGGAATACTGGCTTCATTTGCTGTTTCATTTTTAAATAGGTACTCAAGACTTAACACTAGCCTTAATGTATTGGACACTTGATTTTAAATTGGTATTGTGGAATTAAAGTCAAATTCATGTAGCAAGATCTATACCTGTTTAAATACATTCATAAAAGCAGACCAGATCTTCAACTTGGACAAAAAAAAGAAATATTGAAAATATTAAAAATAGAGTGAGACAACTAACTTAATTCTCCACAATTCACTAAAAAGTTGATCATGTGTTTGTCAGGTGTGCAAACAGAGCCTGGCTGTCTATCCATAGTAGATATAAAATGGGGGGGGGTCTCTTACACTGAGGATTCATAAAATTTTAKGAAGCCTTCTATAACGCCTGCTCTTTTCTGTGTTATGTTCTTCAGGGAGAACAAGTTTGTGGTCCCAGTTCCTATCYCTCTATCACAGTCCCAACAGGTTGTGGCACATAAATGCTGTATGGCTGCATTTCTATTTATTTCAGGAAGCAACCTGTGAACTAACACAAATCTGATGGCTGCTCCTGCAGGAATGGAGAATTATTTCCCACTTTAAGTTGTTCAGTAAGCCACAATAGATCCCAGTGCATAATTCTAAAACAAGAACTGCAGCTAGTGTTTTACCTCTGTAAAACTGGAAACTTGATGGGTCTCTGGCTGTCATCTACCATTAAAAAGCAGAGCCCCACATGTTAGTTTCTTCAGATCTGACTATCTCAGAACAGGCCGAAAACCAGATGTAAAAACTGGTGTTTGTTTTAATCTCAAATGCTTTGAGGGTGGATGAAAACACCTATTATCCCTTTTAAGTTATTTACTTGTTAATTTAATCCATGACATTCATCTCATTTGTGTCAAGTCTGAATAATGAAATCAGACTACTAGTTTAATGTTTCAATCTGTAATTTGCATACTAGGGATTCAATCTGCCATTCTTAGATAATGAAATAGGAAGAAGCCTGAGCGACTCAGCACTGAACTAGAGTACTKTATAGATAAAAAAAAAATAATTTAAAATGACAAAAATATAAACCAGAGTATGATTTTTGTGTGTTAATCAGCTGACAAAGGCAAAAGAAGGAGTTTGGAGSTAAAACTGTAAATTATAGCTCTGATTTTTTATAGAACTGTGCAAAGTTTGTGTCCTGAAATCTGTGAATTTTTCATTGCTGCTCTCTCTTCCATACAAATCCTAGCAGTTGACTCTTTAAAAGAACCTTACAGAAAACAGTGTGCTGCTAATTTCTTCCTTTACATTTCTCTCAAAGGAATATGTGTTAGTGCATCCAGTATGTGCACATTTTCCTGCAAATATAATGTATTCTTGATTTGAACAAACAGCTGTCTCAGCCCCTCTTTGACATTGAGTGATGAGCACTCACATCCTGTCCTGCCTAGTAGTTATGAAGGTAGGGATGTGGAGAAAAGGCTAGAGCTAACCTGGCTTATGCTAAATCTAAGGTTACACTTGGCAGATCTGCTGCCCAGGATGGGACGCTGACACAAAGGATCACTATTCTGTTCCTACTTTTGACATCCATTGCACCACAAACCAAATAACAGGGGTGCTCAAAATATTTTCTTCTGGAGATCTTTCACTTTGTACAAGTTAATTAGTAAGCAGACTATTAAGTATTAGTGAAACTACAGGCTATTGTTGCTATTCAGGCACTCAGCTGAGAGATAACTTAGCTAGAGGTCTAGTCCTGGCTGCAGCTCATTTTTAAGTACTTATGCAAAGTGAATGACCATCAAAAGATCCTTCTCAAAAACACAGTGTCATGAGCATTTTAGTTGGAAGTGGGAGATGATAATTCAAACTCAACTGAGTAAGAGAAAATCCCAAACGAGGATTTCACATACGTTGGAGAAGCTAGGATTGTGAGACACAAGGTAGATGGCAAATGGTTCTGTGAATCTACCTCTTTCTTTTATTGCGAAAATCCCCAAATAAAACATATAACTCTGAGTCAGCTGAAAGGTGTTTTTAGAAAGAGATATTTTTAATGTTGTGTTACTTGTTTTCAGTGAGAAAAAAACCCTGTTTTGGTTTCATTTTATTTCACTTTCATAGTGTCTTTTTATTTTTTTATCTATTTGCTTGTATTTTGCTTTTGGTTAAGCTGTAAGGGCAGTACCCTCACCAGTTAATTTTAGAAATGGACTGCTTTTCCTACACCCAAAAGGTACTCAGTACTTTTGGAACTGGGCATAGTCACTGACATTACGCATATAAATCAGCAATGCAAAATGATTTCTATAGAGCTATGCTGATTTACCAGATTTTCATGATATTTGTAATATTCATTGGTGTACAGCTGTCAGTGGTTCTGAATTTACAGCAACTATGTCAAGCTACTAGCATGCATCAGCATTTACCTGTAGGGTAGTTTGGGAATGTAAAAATAATATAAGATGATGTGGTTTAAACCCAGCTGACAACTAAACCCCACACAGCCGCTCGCTCTCCCCCCCCGGTGGGATGGGGGAGAGAATTGGAAGAGTAAAAGTGAGAAAACCCATGGGTTGAGATAAAGACAGTTCAACAGGTAAAGCAAAAGCCGCACACGCAAGCAAAGCAAAACAAGGAATTCATTCACTGCTTCCCACCGGCAGGCAGGTGTTCAGTCATCTCCAGGAAAGCAGGGCTCCATCACCCGTAACGGTTACTTGGGAAGATAAACACCATCACTCCGAACCTCCCCCACTTCCTTCTTCTTCCCCCAGCTTCTTCCCCCAGCTGAGCATGACGCCATATGGTATGGAATATCCCTTTGGTCAGTTGGGGTCAGCTGTCCCAGCTGTGTCCCCTCCCAACTCCTTGTGCACCCCCAGCCTACTCGCTGATGGGGTGGGGTGAGAAGTAGAAAAGGCCTTGACTCTGTGTAAGCACTGCTCAGCAATAATGAAAACATCTCTGTGTTATCCACACTGTTTTCAGCACAATCCAGAACATAGCCCCATACTAGCTACTACGAACAAAATTAACTCTATCCCAGCCAAACCCAGCACATATGAATATCAGACAGTCCTATTTTGGGTTAAACTTCACAGTTTTGTTTTACATTATATTATTAAAATAGCATATTAGGTATTTTGCAATATGAGATTTTTAAACTGAATCTTTATTTCTTTATATAAATGTTTGATAGCCTTAAACGTGTCTGGTTATCTGCTGCCCTTGATTGTGTTTCTGAAATTCAGAATGTTAAAGTACATTCTGTAAAACCAATGCTTTTTTTTGCATTGATGAAATGATTACAAGCCACAGCTAAGTTTCCCAACTTGGCAGTGTATATGAAGGATGTTAAAAATGTCTACATTAAAATGTGAACCAAAGAATGCCGATCAAGCTTTCAAAAATACCTTAAATATTGGGAAATAAATATGTGGTAGGCATGGAAATTGCATTTATAGTTAACGAGACTACTACAGAATAATTCAGCTTGGTAATTGAATATGATTTTCTAAGGGATTGATTTAAATGAGTTAGAGCAAGAATACTCAGAATAAATGCTAAACTGTGAATAAAATTGTGGGTACTTTCAGTCATTCAGCTATTTTGGCATTACAATGACCTGTCTAAATTACAAACGAGCTCAAGGACAGGGTACCAGACCAAAGACTACATGCAATTTATGTGGGTTAAGAAACACACCTTATATACAGAACTAAGGATTTATTGTTAGATTAATTGAAGTATTATCAGTCTAGTGAAGGAGTTATTATTAACTCAGTCACAATGAATTACTATAACAGCTTATAATGACAGAATTAAAACTGATAAAAACAAATGTTCTAGAATCAACCCTCTTCCCTGGTGCTAGGGTGCTAAGGCCAAAGGCCTTAGCAATCTGCCCAGGGTGCTAAGGCCAAAGGCACTATCAGGAAGAAGATATGCAAGTATGCTAAGTTACTAACATCCTGAATCATTTGGCAGGAAACATCTGATGTTGATGGAGGGTTTCTTCCCTCCTGCTCTTCAGTTTACTTAAAACTCTATTTATATGTTTGCTAACAGTCTTCATCTTTATTCACTGATTCCCACTTCCATGCTGTATTCAAGTTTTACTATACATGGGATGTTTTACGTACGTTGCGTATCTATTCTTTGCTTCTTGGTTTTCCTCAAAAACATTTTTTCCCAGTTCACAGGGCTGCATGCCTTTAGTGAATGGTAACTAAACACTTGTGACACATTTTCGTGGCCCTGGGGTGACCAGTATCATGTGCATATTTTCAAGGCCTACACCATGATCTTTACCCATACTGTCAGGGTCTCTGTTTCAAGCTGTTGATTTTCTTCTACAGCCTTCAAGCTGTGGTTTCCTGATAACAACTAATATTTTGTTAGCATAAAATAATCAGAAACAGCCTTTCTGGAGTGACATTGAATAGCTCAGTTTACAAAAAATAGTGATCCATTTCAGAAATGTATCCATCCATCTATCTATAGATACATACAGGTACAGAAATTATACTTTAGCTACTACTTGTTACTAATATCTAATAGTTACAGTGACATCACGGACATGTTATCAAAATGTCTTTGCTCCAACATAGTGCTTACTTGTTAACTGAAACTACTATTCTAAAATCTGCTACTCTGATGTGATTTAATGTCTGCAGATCTAATGTCCTCAGGTACAACATCATTGTCCTCCAGTTACCCATACATTCATCCATAAATTCCTACACAGGCAATTAATGCATGTGTGGTAGTGTGACCTTCCAGAAAATTCTTCCTTGAAATATCAATGAAAAATTGGAGGCAATAATCTTTGGAACAAGAATCTACTGGTTTGCCAGACTTGTGGAGTAAAATCATAGCCAGTGAAAGTAGAAGGCATGGTCAGATGTGTCTGTGAGGTCCTCATAGGCAGCACATTGTTTAGTTGTTTGTGTTACATCCCTGCCTTTGTGAAGTGTTGCCTGCTGTTGAAAATATGTCATCACCACACACACAGAGTAAGCAACACATCCTCTCTTGAGTGAAGTTCACTGTCAGTAAAACTATTGTTTTCATTCTGTTTTACTCTGCTGCATGATAGGTTTTTACACTAACAATTGCTGCTGAAGTTTTCAGCTTTACATGCACTCTATGAAGTCAGATCTATCTCATCCATGTAGTTTGGGGAGCATTAAATGAGTTTCACTTGATCACAGATGGGTATGTTGCTTAACCATCAGGGAAGGCAAATCTTTTGAATCTGCATCTCCTGGCCTAGAACCTCAAGGCTACACGCAGACAAATATCTACCACAAGCAGACACACTGAGAATTGCTCTCACAGGATAAGGCATTTTATTTTGAATATCCTAATATCTTTATGAGAAAAAGAAGTGATGAAGTGATGAAGTGATCACAACTAAAAGAAAAAGTTGCTTTGATTTGTAAAGTGAACAAGATTTACCAACAATCTTGTATAATCTTCATTTCAGCTTGGAAGAAATTACCAGCTGGTGACATGTTTTATAATGGAAGTTATAAATTTGAAGTTCTACAATCTTAAGAATTTGGTTGTTTCTTTTAAGAATTCTGTTAAAAATTTGGTTGTTTCTTTTTATTTTCTTCAAAGGTAGTCTAAATTGGAACTCTTTGTGACCTCCATGGGAGCTTCACACAAAAAAAGACTGTGGGATTAAATATTGTAATGACACAGCAAAAGGGCAAAGTTAAAAATGAAACAATCTGCTGTMAGGAACAAAGAGCTGGAAATACGAAAAGCTTGCAGCCAGATTCTCCTGGTGCTGTGGTACCTATTGTCTAGCTTTGATCAAATAATTTCCATTCTTTACCATTTTACCCATCTATGTTAGAACAAATGCCCCCAGTCCTGCCTGACAGGATGATATTTCATGACTAGTTTAATACACAAATTGTACTATTGTCTAGTGTGCATTATAAAAGTTTTCCAATCATATGCATATGTTCAAATATCATAGTACATGTTCCATATTCAGTTTTAAAAGGTTAGTTCTTGATATTTATATTTTTTTAAATATCAGATAACCACCCTTAAGACTTTTTTGTGAGAATAGCAAGAATAAAATGTTCTGCACAATCTGTTCTCTCTTTCAGAGTGTAAGTGGAAAACACTTATCCAAAACTGGTAAATTTATATTATTTTTTTTTTTTTTAAGAATTTATATCAAAAAAAGAAATCCTAGAAACAGTTAAATGGAATCTTGGGACTAGGGGTCTGAACAAAGTAAAATAACTTTTACAGCTGAGATTAAGTATGCCAAGTGTTTTACTTAATGATGATATTTTATAATTGATTTATGATTACTGAAAATAAGAGGTTATGAAGACAACTTCAAAGGACCTTTCAATCCAGTTGTTCTATTAGAATCTGCTAAAACAATTAATAATGTATATAGCACTTTACTATGTTGTCATTTTTCTTTCCTAGTTAATGGATACTGCTTTTAATTTTGTGTTCAATTACTCTGATTAATTAAGCTTTTTTGTCCCCTATTTTTATTATCAGATTAAATGTTATAGATGTTTCATTTTGGGGTAATTAAGCATCCTTTTAATAAGGAAAACCAATTTGTTTGCTTGTTTAGCTTTATAAATATCCTTCTAATCCTGCTGGTACTTTTTTCTCATGGAAAAAGCCAAGAGGGAGAAATAGTAATTCAAATGTTTAGAATTTACCTCCTCATTTTTTCTCTGCATTTGAACTAGAAAAGGAAGGAATTAGAGCATGCGGGAAGGGATGCAGGCATTGGATCTGCTAGGTAATCACAGTCTTACAGCCCTGGCTTGTTTTCTCTTTTGCTGGTTGAAAAGCCCAAATAGTCACTGTTCCACTATGCTCCCTTTCCAAATAGTTTCCAGTTTGAAGGTCCAATTATCTAGATCCTTATTTAGCTGAGTGATGTTCAGCTCTAATGCCACATATGTAACAGACTCTTAAGACACCTCTAGCTGCCCAGATCTTAATAGAAGATCTTATAGAACTTAATTTCCATCTAAGTAACACTAATAAGAGCTAGAAGAGATGATAGGAATCAGGAAAAAAAAAAAAAAAACAACACACAAAATAGTAGGGATCAAATTGCCACAAGATTTCCTCACTCTTTAAATATAATGTTTAATCCCACTAATAGAAGCTCAGTAGGTGATATTGTGGCTGATTTTCTAGGACACAGCTTACCGTTGGCATTACACCAACCACATATACTTGCAATTTGACTTCTCTGTAGGCAGATTAACCAGTGTGCCGTAGCTATGGCCCCTTAGTATCCTCATTAAGGAGAATCCTAACATGAGCTGTGTACATACTAATATATTGCTTTGTACAGATGTAAAGATATAGATGATATGTCTGAAACCTTCTTTGAGTTTATCTTAGGAGAATTATTTTATTATTTGCAAAAGAACCAAATGGGAGATGAGGTGAGATTCAGCATAGAGCTAAAATGGCTAGATTTAGCCCTTTGGCTCACACTAAATAGACAGATGGAGTTCAATTTAGTTGCCTAAACACAAACATCTAGTGCCATTTGACTTGCCCTAAGGTATTCTGCCTCTCCCCCAGCTGCCGCTCCAGAAAGGTTTGGATCTTTTGCAGGTCCTTTGTAATATGTGATGGTCTTCTGAGTATGTCAGATACCTTAAGATGCCTGAACTGGCAATAGATTATTGTATTTAGGCAACTGGATCCCTCTTGTTCTGGTTGATCAGATGCATAGCTATATAGAATTCTTTGCATTAGTCAGGTCTCTATCAGCTAAGGGGACTTAGATACCTAGCACACAAACAGACACAAGTTGACACCGAAATTTATTTATTTTTAATTATGATGTGATTCCTACCATGCCTCTGGTTTGATACCTTTTGAATAATGGGATAATTAATTTCCCACTGTTTGCTTGTAGTAAAATGTTAGCTAATGCCAAGATAAGGCTAAGTGCTGGGTCCTGCACTTTGGTCACAACAACCCCAGGCAATGCTACAGGCTTGGGGAAGAGTGGCTGGAAAGCTGTCTAGCAGAAAAGGACCTGGGGGTGCTGGTTGACAGCTGCCTGAACATGAGCCGGCAGTGTGCCCAGGCGACCAAGAAGGCCAACGGCATCCTCGCCTGTGTTAGAAATAATGTGGCCAGGAGGAGTAGGGAGGTGATTGTGCCCCTGTACTCGGCACTGATGAGGCCGCACCTCGAATACTGTGTTCAGTTTTGGGCCGCTCACTACAAGAAGGACATTGAGGTGCTGGAGCAGGTCCAAAAAGGAAAAACAAAGCTGGTGAAGGGTCTGGAGAACAAGTCTTATGAGGAGCGGCTGAGGGAGCTGGGGTTGTTTAGCCTGGAGAAAAGGAAGCTGAGGGGAGACCTTATTGCTCTCTACAACTACCTGAAAGGAGGTTGTAGTGAGGTGGGTGTTGGTCTCCCACGTAACAAGTGATAGGACAAGAGGAAATGGTCCCAGATTGTGCCAGGGAAGGTTTAGGTTGGATGTTAGGAAAAATTTCTTCATCAAAAGAGTTACCAGCTATTGGAACAGGCTGCCCAGGGAAGTGGTGGAGTCACCATCTGTGGAGGTATTTAAAAGATGCGTAGATGTGGTGCTTAGGGTCATGGTTTAGTGGTGGACTTGGCAATGTTATGTTTACAGTTGAACTTGATGATCTTAAGGGTCTTTTCCAGCCTAAATGGTTCTATGATTCTATGATAAGAACAAGGGAATGTTTAGGATCCCAACACAGCACTAGTAATTTCATCCTACTGCTGCAAGAAGAATCTACTTTTAAACAATTTAATTGTGCCTACTAAAGCCACAATTATCTTCTCATGATCACACGAGTAGCATGTAGTGAGTCTTAGAATATAATGACTCAGTAGAACACAAAACATAATAAAAAAAAATCACAAATCTATTGTCCTTAGCCCATGATTATTTTAAAACAAAAAATGAGGAATAGAATAAATATGGGTTCACTCTGACTAGATTTTTCTTTTCAGGCCAAAGAAAATGTAGAAGACACTGAGATAAGTTCTACAATAAGACAAAGATGCAAGACAGTAAAACATTAAAAGGCAGAAAACAAATGCCCATCTGGAGAAATGCAGGCAGGTCCCACTCTGTTGAATATCAATGAGTTTTCTTACAGTCATATCCACTTTAAAGACGTGCAAAAAAAGTCCTAGAAATCCAAAACAACTTCAAGGTTATTCAATCCTGTGGGCCAACATGTCTCTCTAGCTTCCCAAACAAGCTGAAAACAACAGAGCAGCTCTGCTGGAAGTCCTGCTGGAATGGATTTTTAGTAGTGCATTTGATTACTCACAAAGCATAACACAATGAACTTATGCTGTTGTGCTCCATTTCAGAGGAATTGTTACAACAACAGGTGAGAACATACACTTCAACTGCATCCTTGATGTTATAAGCTAATATGCTAGATAGAACAGAAGGCAGCCACGAAAACTCTTCTGGTCTTAAACCACAAATTTACAGATGAAAGTCATTATCACTTTTCTAAATCATCTCTTCTCCTACTCCCTTTCTTCAAAAATATCAGAATAAATCGACGTATGTTGACATTCTGTATCTCTACTCAGAGCACATAGTGTATCTAATTTATTTGTTATTTATAGGCTCAACTTTTATGACACTGATATTCCTTTTTTTTTAGCATTTTTAGGATAGTGTTGTCATAGTAAGCACAGGAAACGTTGTGTGACATTTCTGAGTCACTGCTGAGCTTGCCTGTAATCGGAACAGTACACCAAAAACTTTTCTTACTTGAAATMATAAACATATTAGATGTTTTCCTGGAATCATTGTAAGATCTTCAGAAGAATTCATAAAACTTAGGGAATTCGAGCTGCATATAAGCTTCTTAACTCAATCTGATAGCAGGTGGGACCCATTTTTCATGGATGAAGATCTCAGAAAGAGTTCATAATTTTCATTTGTGCTTACCAACAATTTAAGAAGGCATATTGCACTGTAAAAGTAAGCAAAATCACAAAATTGCATTCATTTTGCATTGATCATAAGGCACCTATTTTTGTTTATTTGTATCATGGAAATTCTAGCACCTGTTTATACTTCTGTTCATGTTGACTTGAAAATGCAGTTTAGTCCTATAGTCTGCCCTAGAAATCCCTTGTTTATTCAATTTATCTGCCATTGTTTTTATTCTTTATACAAGCATTAAAAGAAAAATTATGAAAGTTTCATAGATTGCAAAAATTAAAGACGACTTTTATGGTTCTTCTACATTGTATTTAATACACATATCAAATTTCCTGTACTAAAGGAACATCTAGAAGTTCTATGCTGAATAAAATTATCTCTTCTAAAAWTCTCTTTAAATGTAACTAGAAAAGAGTGGAAGTTCTGAGACTCTATATAGATTTAGTCTATGAACCTAATACCATCTTCCCTTTGATTTAATCTTAATGATAGGCTCTAGCCTTTCAAGGCTCACACAACTACTGTTGCTCTAAAGTACATTTTAGGTGCTGTCAGTTTAATACTTGCCATATGTAATTTGTGATGTGTAATTTGTGACTGTAGCAGGCTAATAACTAGGTGTATGCTGCTCTCCCCCCCMAAAAAAAACCCAAAACAAAACATGCCTTTATGTATTCTAATAAGCCTCATGTTCCCTGTGAAAAATCCATGCATGTAGCAATATATGCTAAGAAATATATTTCACAAGCATATGTCATCTTGGTAGGTCTTACAGTATAATTTCTCTACCAAAATGAAGATTCATAAATAAACCGCTCGACCATATTCAAGCTTCAGAGAACAATGATTGCTATAAATTATATTTGATTGCAAGAAGAATTATGATATTGATCTTAACCTGTTCACATTTCCTTTTAATGTTGCTGATAGATGACTATTAAGTGACCAATTCCTGACAGAAAATCTAGCAATCAGCTAATTTTGTAGGATTTCAGCATAGATCTTTTCAATATTGTTACTTGAAGGTTCTAACCTTACTGGGATTAAAACTATAACTGCCTCAGAAATGCTCTTGAATATCCAGATTTTTCATTTTTCTGCTGAGAGAGGGAGAAGTGACAGACTTTGCAGTGTGTAAAAAAGACCTTGTAATATATTTGAAGGAAAATGGAGATGTTCATTGTGTAGACCTAACTGGATCACACTGCATGGTACAAAGATTGGATTCGAACTTGAGTCGCTCAAAAAACTTGGAACTGAACAGGAGACAAAGTAACGGTAGGAATCAAGAGGAAGCCATCTCAGGAAAGACAGTGCTCCAGAATCAGAAAGCTCTTCTCAAAAAGAAGGCAAAAACATATACCAAAAGGTAATAGAAGGCTTTGCCTGGTTTCTGAAGCCAGCTAGAAAAAAGTGCTGTACTGGGGAGCTGTCTGATTCTTAGAATTCAGGTGTGATTTTCACCTCAGACTGTCCACAAGACCAAGGAAGGATTTGTTCCACTCATCCTCCTATCCCTTTCTTTTCTTGAATACCTTGTTTTTCCCCATTTTATATCTATTCTTTCTTTTTTATCCTTCTCTTCAGGCTCTGAATGTCTGCTTATATACATGCACACATTAATAAGAGCTCCATAAGATCTTCCTAGGGAAACACAGAGAAAACCCTAAAAGTATTAATCAGAGATTGCTACCTGTTTGGAAATCTTGGGAGATTTATAAATGCTTTCAGTAATGTCTACTAAACTCTGTCTGACAAACTTTTACTTATTAAAAATGTTATATTAAAGCTGGTATTACACTATTTCTCCTAAGGGTGATGAAAGGGAAGGAGAAGGATTAGCAACTATTAGCAATTATTGCAACCAATAGTATTTTAAGAAGGAAGATTTTAATTGGTACAGGGACTGCATTGATAATAATTTCTGATCCTGAGCCATAGTTTGAGTCATGTTTGCACAGTTCTGAAGTGTTTCTAATCAGACCAACATCTTTTATCATCTTGTTTCTTATTTTTTAACATCTTATTTCCATTGTGTAAGGTGTTATTGTTTTGGTGTTAATGTACAGTTTATTTTATTTTATATTTGACCTAGATTTATCAGATTCATTGCTTTAGTCTTTGTTTAGTTCAATATTATCAATAATAGCTTAGCCTTTTTTGATATGCATCTCCTTATTTTTGATTTAAAAAAAAAGTAGAAATGCATGATGTTGGTACTCTGTTCTGTTTGTTTGTTTTATGTAGTAACCCTGGTTCAGACATTTGAGGACCTTAGTGATTGTCAGATAGGAAATAAATAGCCTGGATGAAATCTTATATAGTTTTGTTTTCTGAAAAGATGGTATAGGACAGGCTAATGTAAATCACTGTCCAAATGATAAAATATGCCTAAACTACAGCTTTATTTTTTACATGATACAGTATTTATTTAAAAGAAAAGTATTTTTGTCAAATTTTTTTGAAATTGCCAGTGTTCAGAGGCTCTCAGAGGAGAAGAAAATGGACTATGATTACGAACTCCTAAATGTATAGAAAATGAGGTTGATGATAACAAACAAAAAGAATACTGTTTTCTTCAGTACAGCTCTCAGAACAAGGCTGAAGGGAGCTGTTGAATTTTTAAAAGATATTTTTTAATATGTTCTGAGTCAGTCAAGAGGAGGAAAATCATTAGAGACCAGACTGAGGCAGCAAGATAGCTAACCCACCTGAACGCTAAACATATTTCCTAACCTAGATGAACTCTTGGAAGCTGATACTGTTGGGTTGAGGACTCCTACATTGAAGACCTTTGGAAACAGTCCCTTTCAGTGGTGCTTTCTGAATGTGGAGACAAATGGTGGTGGCAATATCTTCCTGTTTAATGTTATCTTTCCTTTTCTGTTACCCTATGTCTAACAGTGCTTCACCAAGAAGGAAGGAAACATCGTTTTCTATCCAATGAGTTTCTGTAGCATTTAATGTAATTACCTTATTATGTGTTTTTTAACCAAAGTTAGAGCTCTTACAGGGCTTGTCTGCTCTATTCATGCATTGCACTGGAATTGAGACTCTTCTAAACAATTTCACTGAAATTGGCCAATGGATGTTGTTGTGGTTTAACCCAGCAGGCAGCTAAACACCACATAGCTGCTCGCTCACTCCCGGCCAGTGGGATAGGGGAGAGAATCGGAAGAGTAAAAATGAGAACATTTATAGGTTGAGATAAGAAGAGTTTAATAACTGAAATACAATATAATAATAATAATAATAATAATATGAAAAATAAGATAACAAAAAGGGAGAGAAATAAAACCCAAGAAAGAGAAGTGATACAAATGAAAGAAAAAACCCAAAAGAATTGCTCACCACCAACTGACCGATGCCCAGCCAGTCTCCGAGCAGAGGCCGTCTGGCCAGCTTTCCCCTAGTTTATATACTGAGCATGATGTCATATGGTATGGAATATCCCATTGGCCAGTTTGGGTCAGCTGTCCTGGCTGTGCCCCCTTCCAGCTTCTTGTGTATCATCTCCAGCCTTCTCAGTCCGTAGAGCATGAGAAGCTGAGATGGCCTTGGCTCTGCGAGCACTTCTCAGTCATAACAAAAACATCTCTGTATTATCAAGGCTGTTTTCAGCACAAATCCAAAATTTGTGCTATACAGCCCTATACAAGCTACTATGAACAAAATTAACTCTATCTCAGCCAAAACATTCTATCCTGCGACCTCAGCATGATCAGTACCAGCACAGATGTGCAGGCCTACTTTTCATGAGAAGCCAAGGTGAAAACAAATTGCATGTTGCATTCTCAGAATACACAGTACATTATGAATTGTTTTAGAAATTCTTTACAGTCAATGGCTGAAAAAGACGTTATTTCTGGATCTTTCTGTGATTCCTAATGCTGTCTCTGTCAGCAGCATCCATCTGCTTGACAGCACTGAGACTATCCCCTCTTCCTAAGGAGGTGAAGATACAAAGGTTTAGTATACACTGTTCGTGGTGGAAGATACAAAGGTTTAGTATACACTCTTGCCTACACTTTAAATTACTTTCCTGGGGTAAGACTATCACCTGAACATGCTTGTGGCGGCATCAAGGTTTTTTACAACTTCTTTTCTTTAATAAACTTCTGTGAAATTACAGAAACATATGCCCATGTATGAAGGTCCATTTTAAATCTTAATCTTTCAATTCATAAATAAATCCAAATAATAATATGTTTATCTTCTTTTGTCATGACAGGCACTCTCACAATGGAAATGGTTGTTGACTCAAAGACAGGCCTTGCAGCAAGTAAAAGAAATTTAACCAGACTCTGAAAATGTGCAAATCAATTCAAAATGCATAACAATATCTTCACATGGCCAATATTAGAAGATCTTACATATACCAGTATGCCTATGACAACATAGAGTCCTTTGGGAATGTAATAACTGGACATAGTTACTCTGCATAGGTATATAATAATCTGTGGGGTTAGTGTCTGAATACATTTTATATATATTAACATCCTATTATTTAAGCATATCAAAGGATAACTAATATTAGTTATAKTGAGAATAACCAACATCAAACTTCTATGAATTATTTAAATATAAAATTGAGAAGTGGAATTGAATTTCATGACCATGGTTTAAATTAAATTTATATTTTGATATAATTTTAAAGTTACTGTTTCCCTATGTGATGGGTTGACCCCAGCCCAGTTGCTCACTCACTTCCCTAGAGGGTTGACAGAGAGAATCAGAAAGGTAAAAGTGGGAAAATGTCATGCATTAAAATAAAGACAGTTTATTAATTGGGAAAAAAACTTAAAAAACAAAGTGATACTAAGGTAATCACTCACCACCTCCCACAAGCAAACCAATGCTCAGCCAGTCTCTGAGCAATGGCTATTTTGGAACATTCTTCCCTTCCCCCTCCCATTTTATTGCTGAGCATGGCTTTTATGGTATGGAAAATTTCTTTGATCAGTTTGGGTCAGCTGTCCTGGCTGTGTCCCCTCCCAAACTTTTGCCCTCTCCTGGAAGGATGACTCCACTGAATGGAGTCAGCTGGGGGAATTTCTCTAAAATTTCACTAATTGAAACATTACTGAAGATGCCGCCTGGATTTTAAAAAGGGGGTAAATTTTGAAGAGTCTGTTTAAATGCATTGATTATAGAAGGTACCTCAGTGATTATTTTTTTCACTGCTAAAGTTAAGGGTGGGAATGAATTTCATCTTGACAAGTATTTTGTGTTAGTTCCTTAATCCCACAAAAATACTCACAATATGAACTTCCACAGGTTGCTCAGCTTCTGCATTACAGTCAGCGATTCTATTACAGGAATATTCTACTGAAGAATATGAGCTGCACTGCAGAGGCAAAACCATGCACTGTATTCCAAAACGTGACTGGATGGATTAATAAATTCAAGTTCTATTCATCTGTGATTTTTTAAGAATTAAACTGTTTCAGACTAAAATAAATAGAAACCACGATGTGTGAAATGAAATTGCAGTTTTAAAAATTATGGGTTTAATGCAGACAGGTAGATAGTCAGACAGAATTGTGGACCATGCTGCAGAAACACTTTTGTCTTTTGACACTGAATTTTACATTTAAAATTAGCATTCCCTTGAAAGTTGACAGCTGGATCAATGGATACTCTGAAACAGATGTGAATCATTATGAAGGTCTAAGACTTCTTTTTTTTCTTTTAAATTAATAAAGAAATCCAAATATATAAATTAGGGAACAAATAAGGCACTCTTTGTAGTGCTGTAAACAGACTGCGACCTAAAACATTTGTTCAGCACTCTATTTTGTTAACAACATCAGATTCAGATCATTGGCTCATATTACCTGGAGACAGAAAGAAAATTGGTTGAACTAATTAGGAAATTTGCAAGACAGGTAATTCATGTTTAAGACTCCGGAAAACATACACCAGGTTTCATAATAGGTGCTGAATTTCTTAGCTCATATACAGACGATGTGCAGATAGAACTTTTATTTATACAATAGAGGTACAAAACAAATCCAGATGGAAATGAGAAACCTCACCTATCAATTCAAAGACTATTCATAGGCAAAATTTCATTTGTCAGGGCTTAACATGTATGCAGTTTACCTAAATCACACTTTTTTTTTCATAAAAATAAGAAAGCTTACAGGAAAAATATCTCATGCACACTAGGAATCAAGTAGATGCAAAATTTTTACTACATTGACTAAATTTGTCTCTAGATTTAACTTAATTTATTGAGGTGGAATTATGGCAAGGAAGAACTTGAAAATTCTGATTATAAAGCATGATGAGGGACACTTTAGGTCAGTATTCTAAAATGAAAACCTTTTAATTTGAACGGAACTTCATATGCCCTTCATATGATTTCAGTATAATATGAGATAAGGAATGACTGTAACTTCTAATAGTTGTACCACTTCTTGAAACTAAAAATTATGGAAGGCAGTCATAAACCTAACCAACTTTCAGTAAAACTATTATCTTCAGTCATCCCAAAGGCAGTTTTTTCATTGACATAAGGGAAAGTTAAATAAAGTTCCAGCAATCAGCTGTGACTGCATTCAAGAGCCCAGTGTGAATCACATTATTTTAAAAATATGCTATAAATATTAAATACATTTGTGCATTGGGTAAAAAAACATAGTGCTGCATTAATATGTATTTTGGTCCACTATGGAAATAGTTTTGTGTTGATAGAGAAAAATCATTACTTTCAATTATTTTTCCTCAAAGCCTCTGAATTACTTTCCTATTACCTATTACCCTTCTCCTCTGAGGTAGTTTTTGTCTGGTTTTGTAAATTCTACAAGTCTACATTTGGTAATGGAAGAAGGAAAAACAAGTAGTGATGAATCATTTACAGATATTTTGAGATAATACTGCTTTCCTCAGCCTTAAATTTTCTCACATATTTATTAATTTATTATTAAACTGTAATTAAAATGGCCAAATCTGCAACAAGCTGATGGAGTAACTATTGATCTGAGGTTTGACTGACGAATCATTGAAGAACCGCTTTATGTCATCACTGAAATTATTGTTTGTTACTTTTCCACTTTGAAAAATGTGGTCACTCATATATCATATTTAATCAGGAAGATGGAAAACCATTTCAATATAGAAAAAACTCATAAAGGAAAACCATGAAGGTATGTAAAAACTGAGACTGCAGTACTTAAGATACATTGGCCTAAAGTGTATACTAGTTCTACCAACATCTCCAGCAGAACGGTTGATTGTGAGCCTTCTGTCCTCAAAAATTCTGCAGTTTTTCCATCATCTTAACTTTCCTTTACATGATTTATTAATTCCTGATTGTGGTGGTGTATTTCCCGCCCCCTTCCTGGGGCACTCTATGATCTTAGGAACTCCTGTTAAGTCTTGGCCTTTGTGTAATGAGTTGAGCAGTGAAGCATCCCTTGACCGTATCAAGAAGTCTTGCGTGGCTGAGGTGGGGGAACGGCACTGACCGTACCAGGAGCTCCTGCTGCCTGGCCCAGGTGGGAGACAAGAGCGGGGATAATTTATCATCCCCTGACACCCTTACCTGAGTTGTAACTTGAATGGAACAGTACCATTGTTACTGAAATCTTGAGAATTTTAGTAACTACCACCTTGGACTGTGGCCAGGATGGAAGTTTATGGATGACTAAAGCCAATCATCTTGTGAACTTATAAACAGCGGTCCTAAATGAGACCCTTTGAGTTCTCCCGGACTGCAGCGGGCTGCGCCCAGTATCTCCCTCTGAGTGGGATGCCTCTCAGAGCTCATGAACTCTCGAGTTTGTGATATTTGGAGGAAAGTTGCCGAATGATGACAGGACCTGGGCTGAAACCTTTCACTCCTTGAGGCTCAACCCCTCACCCATTGAGAAATGCTGAGACATTTGAAGTGAATATTTCACTGGGGGAATTTTTGAGGGGAATTTTTAACAGGTATACCTTTATAAATTTATCTATCTTTGTGTCTGATAACAAGTATAGTATAAATATTACCATCTCAAATCTGTAATTGTCACTGATGTGATTGTAGTAGATTCTATTAACTTACTTTACAAATGTTAAATTAGTCAATTATTAACTACTGTTAAAATCTTGTGATCCACCTTAAAATTGTGAATGAACCTTAGACTGCTGCTAAACACATATAATCCCTTAGACATAAACCGTTGACCAAGTCTGGGACTACAAGTGGATCCGGCTGCACCTAGACTCCATCAGGAGTTTAGAAAGCAAGGGGGTCTACTCTGAATCTCATGACTCAACAGGAGGGTCTCCCTTACCCTTTTTTGTCCTCGGTCTCTGTATAAATCATTCCAGCTCAATTCTAACATGGTTTTCCTTTGTATACTTCATCCATGTAGTAAGTGATAGAGTGAACCTTGCCATTGAACTCTGTTAAGTCGTGCTTTTATAAATTTCTATTAAAATCACTTTTTGCTGATACCTTTGATGGTGATTCTTTAAGAGGCCTTTAAACCACTCATTCGCGACACTGATTCATAGGATTAGATTGATGGGTAGACATTTCTGACAAAGTTAATAGAGGTGCTTGTGTAACAATCTTCTTTTATCTGATATTTTCACAGAGCCATAATATTCTACACAATAGATCTGTTCATACAGATAAATAAAATTAGGATGTTCTGTTTCTCTGTACCTGACAGAAAAGTGCAGCTCACAAGACCATAAGTTTGTGATCTTATCCATCTGTGGCCTTGTTTAGTTTACTAATATAGACGTAGCCAGTAGGATTATTTCCCAGTAGGATCCATTTTCCAAAATAAGGAAACAAATATACCTATATCCTTCCTAACAAAAATGCTAAAAACAGCAATGGTGGTCCCACAGCTGCCACAAACCTGTTTCAATGTTCCATTCCTTTTACTGTCAGGAAGTTCTCCTTAGTATCCATTAGATCTCCCCTGCTCAATTTTAAGCTTAGTGGTTGGGCATGAGGAATGCAGTATGTTCTTTCTTTTTGTCACAGGATGTATTTGAAGATATACATGTTTACATTAAGAAAATATCATGAGAAGTTCATCATCAGAGCAAAGGAATTCTTCCTAGGTTACATGTATGATTTCTTCTGCATCTTCTTTATTCTTCCTCACTGTTGCTCATCTTAAAGCAAAATTAGATTGATATGACAGTTATTCCCAGAAAATTGATGCTGACCATTACTTCTCTACATGTTTTCATAAGGTCCTAACCTTAGAAATAGGTTGATTAATGTGGCAAATTGAAATAGAACTGACTGGTCAATAATTTTCCACTTATTCTTTTAATGCAAAAATAGTTAAGCATTTGTCCTTACCTAGTGTTTTGAAATTTCATACATCCTCCATGGAAGCTCTTGGGCAGTTCTTTGTGTATACTAGGATAAATTTAATTTATTTAAAACATCTGAAAAGCATCTAGAAAGCTCGCTGTACCCTTTTACACATCCTTTGCTCGTTTTCTTTTTCTTGCTAAAACCTATCTCTTTCACCCATTAGTTTCTAATCATCACCAAATTGCGTGTAGTGACATCAGTTTACCAATGTAAAATTTACAGCACTAAATAAGTCACATCTGATTTTGGTGTGATGACAAAATTCTGTCTTATTAATGTAAGGAAGAGTAAGCTTTCCTGGTGAGTTCAGAAAGATCAAGATTTGGCATTCTCTCTCCATCCGTAATTTTTTAGGGTGAAAGTATTTCTTAATACTCTCTTTACCAATCAATTTGGGTACTCATTCGTTCTCACCGAATTCCAACAGCAGTTTGTTCCAGCTTGAGCAGTTAATCTGTATAGCTTAATCTTCTACTGCTCAATCCATTAAACTTTTTTCGCATTTGGTATGTTGCTTCTCAGAGTTTGCCACAATATAATTGATTGAGCAGCCTTAGATATCGTGTATGAAAGGATAAGCGTATTAACACTAAAATTACACAAATCCTTGTTTGGTTTTTTTGGGGATGGAAGGTGAAGGTTGCTTGAAAGACAAACTTTATAGAAAAGAAAGATTCACTTCATGTAACTTAAGATCTACAGTTTCATAAGGTTAAAATCCCAGGTACTACACAGAAAGTGAAGAGAAAGTTTAAAACTTCGTGTTTGTTCTTATGAAGCCGCATGAATGTACTCTTACAGTAGGTCTGTGTGTTGACAACAGACATGAATCTTTGGTGAAAGAACTCTTTATTAACCTTGGAAACAGAARAGAAAAGGCTTCAACTTGAATCCTCAAAAGTATTCAGGTACTTGCCTACCTTCACTGATAACAAGATAATTAGGGTCTAAATCTTTTGGAGGAATTGAGCCTTACTGTGCACTCACTCCTGGGTTCATGTCCTCCAGATTACAGGTTAGAAGCATACTCTAATTTAGGTCTCCACATTGTCTCTGTGGTCAATGAAAAAGAGGCATCTCCAGAGCATATTTCTTTCTACTCATGTTATGTACGTCTTTAATGAGAGACTAAATCGATCTTTCAAAGTGCTTATCTCTCTTCATTGACTACAGAGAAAAGCCTGGTGGTTAGCTTAAAAGAGATGACAAATCTTCACCTTACCAAAGTTTGCTGAGGCTAATCTCAGCCTGTAGACTAAATCATGGGCCTACAAGCCCACCCAAGTCAAGGCAGAAAGGTGCTGGAGAAAAATGGCCAGTAGCTAAGCCTGACACAGCAACTCACTCATTCCCCCGCCAGTGGGAAGGGGGAGCGCAAAAGTGGAAAAAAATTATGGATCAAGATAAAAACAATGTAATAAGTGAAATGAAGCTGTGTGTGCAAGCAAAGCAAAATAAGGCCTTTATTCACTACTTCCTGTCAGCAGGCAGATGTTGAGCCACTTTCTGGAAAGTAGGGCTTCAGCATGTGTAATGGTTACTTGGGAAGATGAACACCATAAACAAGAATGCCCCCCTTCCCCCTCATTTCCCTGAGGTTTTACTGTTGAGCACAACATCATAGGATATAGAGTATTCCTTTGGTCAATTTGGGTCCTGTCCCAGTGTCCCCTGCCAACCTCTTGCCCACCTCCAGCCTACCCACTGAATAGACAAAGTGAGAAACAGATACCACACCAAACACACTATAACACCAATAGTGTGTTATCAACACTATTTTAGTCACAACTCAAAAACACAGCACCATATGGGCTGCTATGAAGAAAATTAACTTCATCCCAGCCAGATCTAGCACAATCTCCACCCCTTATGCCATATCATTTGCATCATGCTCAAGTCCTACACTGTCCAACATATCCTCATTAAACACCACCCCGCTTCCTGTCCTTTCATATATACACAGGGAACCACAGCAGCCGCATCTACCAGGCTAGGACTGTGGCCATCCCGGATGGAGACCCTTGCCCGGATCCCAAAGTCCACCAGTCCTTAACACTTAGGAACAAAATTTTCACAAAAAACAACTTTCTACTTCCATTGTTCCTAAGTGGAATCTTTTTTTGAGTGAGAAATTGTAAGACCAGTGCATGGAGGTTTTAAAACCAAAAAGCTCTTTTCTGTTTTTTTCTTCATATATAAAAAATACTTATGTACTTGTACAACAAACTATATTCAATGTTTAAAATGGAAAAAATGTTCGGTGAACAGAATGAATAGATTATTAATTTCTTTCAATTTATGAGATACCCATTAGCTCAAATGAAAGTCACAAGTCTCAAAGAGAAGAACAGTATTGTAAATAGTTCCTGTGAGCTCTTTTTTAGTAATACATACAAAATTAATTTGAACTTTGAGTTTCAGCAACTGGCCTAGGTATCTAAGGTCTGAATTCTACTACAGAGATGTCCTTCTCTCTGCTTGAACTGTACCATCAGCAAGATGAACCTGAGTTGAAGTGGCCAATAAGCTACAGTAGTTGAAACACTGAAAGCTCATTCTCAGAATTCTAAGTTATTCAAAAAGTGAGATGTTTTTACCTTAGTTTAAGTTTTTTTCATTCTTTTACACTCAAGAGAGTGAGAAAGGACATGTTCTTAATTTTATTTTTCTCCTTAGCCATCAGCTTACTGGTTTCAGTCCATCTCAAGGTCACAGTAAAGGTTACCACTATTTGACAGTGAATTATCCTAAATGAAATCAATTGGTGACCTCAGTCTAACCCCTGCTGTGTGTGTCCTCATCACAATTCAGCAGAGTGAAGAGACATTAAATGGACCCAGAATTTGAACTCAAGAGATGTTTCCTCCAAGCCTCAGTTAAGGCATACTGCACAGTAACACAAAGAAACTTCTTTCTGATTATTTTCTTTGCATAGAGAGTATTATTTTCCTGTCATCAACATGAAACACATTTTATATGTTTTAATATAGGAAGAAATTTTTTTGAGTAATGGTTCTTCATGAGTTTCCATATTTAGTTTTCATTTTTTTCATATTCTTCTCTGAATAAGACCTTCAGGTGAAATATCAAATGCAATGAATACACAACTTTCTGAGGGATGGATTACTTTTCATTATTTAGATGGCATTATTTGGAATAAAGACTTTTTTTTATATTTACGTATTATGCTTAACTGAACACAGTGAAGTGCATTTCTTCATTGTGGTTAGTAAATGCTACTACAATGCAAAGAAGAAAAGAACCAAAGTAATTTTCATGCCGTAGTTATACCGTCATCATATAACTATGGCAACTACACTTTGCAACGTAGTGTCCTTGCTTTGTTGTGCCAATTCAAATCTTGTGTCCAAAAAATTTAATAACAAAGCAAGTTCCATAGGAATTTAAAAATAATTAGGAATATTTACCAATTTATGAGACACACGAAAAATAACACTCATACCAGTAACTATAATAGCACAGTGAAAAAACTTGGAACTTTCAAAGGTCTTCCTTTTATTAGTCTACATCTAACCAATGTTGTATATATGTCTAACTTCACAACAAATACTCACCAGACTAATTTAACACTAGGAGATGTTATTGATGACACTACTCTGTGAAAATACAACATTTATGTAACTGAACATGCTCTAAAACTACAGCCTACAATTTCTGAGTAAAGAACATTATATCCAATGATATCACATTGAAGCATCCTCCTCCAGTGTTGGCAACAAAAGCTATTATACTCCACTGTTTCCTTGATGAGAACTTAATGACAATGATATTTTTTCCTCATTCTTACGTAATCGTTTGATAAACAGTCATATATACCTCCTACTTATAAATATATGTATGTATATGAATACACACACAGCCCTATACTATACATTTGACATGCATAAAATGTAAGCTGAACAAGTAGAACAATTTTAAGTATTACGTTGACCTTCTTTGATGTACAGAATATAGTTGATGTTATTATAATGTCAATATCATTGCTTATTTTATTTTAAATATCCTAGTCTCAAATTTATCCCTTTTCCCATTTTCTAGAACATAAAAATGTATATTAGTTATTCTTAAATACTTGTTAATGAATTTCACAGGCATGCTTATATAAACAGCTCAGAAAATTTGAAGCCAGAGCCAAGGCAAACCCATGCCAAAACATTAGTCGATCCATTGAAACTGATTATACACATACAAAAGGGAGAATGCGTGAAGTGATATATAAGGTCACTGTGACAGCCAGAAGGTAATGCCAAAATATTCCTACTGGCTTGGCTCATCCACATGTATGGGCACAGAGCTGATTCAGAGCCAAACGCTCTGCATGAGCCAAACTTAACTTCCTTGGCTTGCCCACCTCCAAAGCACAGCTGTCGTGGCAAAAACAACCCATCAGACATGAATTCATTTTGCTAGTTTTCATCTGCCATGACTTTGTAAGATGCAGCCACCAAGGGCAGAGTGCTTTGCTGCTGCTGCTGTTCTGAGAATAATCTGCACTACAGATCTGTGTTGGACTCACATTGCCTATTGCAATGAGGTGTCAGCTTCTGAATAATAACATGCTCCTAATGAGGTTTAGGCACCTCTAACCAAGATTTTGAAAATGTGACTAGTGATTTTGATTGTGCTATGTGCTGGGGTCCATCTGGAAGCACCTGAGTGGCCTGATTTGCAAAAACCACAGTCCTCTTTGCAAAGGATCAATTAAACCCAGTCTTGAATGGGACCTTTTAAAACTGGGGTCATCAAAACCATGAGTAGCTTTTTAACTAGTTTAGCCTAATTAGTCTGAGTAAGGGAGAGTAGAAACACATTGACAAAAGTTATTCTAAAGTTATAATAGTTATTTTATGTTTAACTACAGYAGAAACTATGACCAGTTTGCCTTTGCCTGACATCGATAAACTGCCCCCTCTCCCTCCCAAGCCACAAAATGTTATCTGGAGTTTCTTCTGATCTATGATTATAATAAACTTTGTGATCCTAAATTACATTAATTCAACAGATATCAGTTCACACATATATGCATCTGAATTAGATGGGGTAAAACCCAATAAATTCATTGACAAGCCTTGGATTTCTACTCATAGCATGAATTTGTAGATGTTCGTATGGTCAATGCAAAAACGAAATGACAAGCACAGAGTTTAGCATAAACTTACTTACTCTTAAGTATAGATATAGACATTTCCCTTAATTGTCACTTCCTCCTGCTACACAAAACAGTAATAATTTTACATGAAACTTTACATTATGGTTGTATGAAGAGAATAGAACATTTTTCCATCCAGATAAAGGTAAAGTACAAAAAGCTGATGTCCAGGCAACATGCTTTCAAGTTGATCTGGATTTTCTTAGCTTTGCCCTCTTACACTAATTTTGTGGAGGTTTCTATAGGGGTTCTGAGAACATTTGCTGGTTGAAAAGAAAAACCACATCACTTTTCTTAAGTTATCACACAATTTTCTGTCAAGTACACATTTTTCCTTTTCTTCAAGGAAAAAATGAAAGATTAATTTATTATAGAATATGATTCAATTTTAATGCCTTTAATTAATCTTTAGTTTATTTTTGATTGATTAATATATTTCTTATTTATGCAAGGCTCCTGAAACATTAACAGATACTCTACAAACAATCCATTTTCAGATTCTTGACTCAAGTCATCCCTTTGGTGGACTTGGTAGTGTTAGGTTAACAGTTGGACTCGATGATCTTAAGGGTCTTTTCCAACCTAAACGATTCTAGAATTCTGTGATTCAATAACAATTGAAGTTAATACTTGACTGCTTCAGGTTTTTTTCCTGAAATCAAAATGTAAACTCAGGTACATGAAAACTGTTACATAAGATTTTGTGAAAATTTTTTTTTTATTAGACGTTGTAATATTATTTAGATTATCACTGAGTTTTTTGCAATTTACCTTGCAATTGCTGCCTTATTTTAGTAAAGCAAAAATAATGCCAAAAGTTCATACACCGTCAAATTTAGAAATATTTTTTTAAATTATATTTTCATACATTCTGAATGCAGTTGCATTGATATCTGTGAAAATAGTCTAACAGACAATTATAAGATCATAGAATGGTTTGGGTTGGAAGGGACCTTTAAAGATCATCTACTCCAATCCCCTGCCATGCACAGGAACATCTTCCRCTAGATCAGGTTGCTCAAGGCCCCATCCACCCTGACCTTGAATGCTTYCAGGGATGGGGCATTCACAACTTCTCTGGCCAACCTGTTCCAGTGTCTCACTACTCTCATAGTAAAGAATTTCTTCCTTATATCTAATCTAAATCTACCCTCTTTTAGTTTAAAACTCTTACCCCTTCTCCTGTCGCTACAGGYCTTGGTAAAAAAACTTCACCTTTCTATAAGCCCCCCTGAAGTATGGAAAGGCCACAATAAGGTATCCCTGGAGCCTTCTCTTCTCCATGTTAAACAGCCCCAACTCTCTCAGCCATTCTTCACAGGAGAGGTGTTCCTGCGTAGCAAGTGTGTAGTAGCAAACGATTATTTAAAATAATGTTGTATTTCAATGATTTTAGATACCCATGTTCAAAGGAAAAAAAAAAGTCCCTTTAAAAAAAGCTTTTGTTTTCTTAATTGAAACAGGAAATGTACAAATATTTCTTATTATTGACATGTATTGCTTTAACTTCAGGTAAATCTTGGAAAACAACCTTATTTAATATGTTGTCACAATCAAAACAGCTTTATAAAGATTATGAATAAAACCGTAGTTGTTTCTGCARTACCTCCTCTGTCATTTTCTGTGTTTTTGTATTTCTTAGACCAAAAAAAAAATTAAGGATTTTTGATGTCACAATGGAATTATTTTTATGGTTTGATCATTATTTGCAGCTTTATACCTACTTGTCCACCATGAGTGAGAAATTTCTTCTGCATAAACTTCAGTAAACCTAATGGAAATCATTAGCTTTTGCTAAGCCATGTAGTAATTGATTTACTTATTACAAATATTGCAAAACCTCCATTTTAGAATGCACATATCTTGAATTGTGGATACAATATGACTGCTTTAGAAAGTATCCCAGTCATAAAGAACTAAGCTACTTGAGCAATATTTGCATTCCTCCTTAGATAATAATCTTTGCCTTGGACCTTATATATTGGGCCAATGAATATCATGTGCTGTTACACATGCCAGCTAGACTTGCTTCTTATTTTAGAGTTAAATTCTAATTAAATTCTGTAATTTAAATATTTTAATGCAAATTTAAAATGTTTGCATGTAAAATTTATGCAAGATATTGCATTTTAAATCCATACACAGGTATAAACTAATTTTTCAGACTCAGTACACCACAGGATTAGAGGATGGGAAGGTGAGATAGCCTTCATCAAAGTTAGCTCAGATTCTGTCCTCAGTAGTCTCTTCGGATGCAGGAGGACTTACACTTCCAGAATAATTTCCTAGCCTGTCCAAATTCTTTAGCTGGGATCTCATTAAAAGCTCCCAAACAGTCTATGATCCATTTATTTCTCTTGCAGGTCTTCAGATATCTACCAGATGTCTTTTAGATTCTTATGAAGTCCTTGTTCTAAACTCAGAGAGATAATTTCTTTTTTAATTCCATGACATGCCCTGAAATGCTCCTTCTTCCTATCACGTCTCCAGCAGCTCATAATATACAAATGGCACAATATATCAACACCTACTCAGGTCTGGATTCTTCCAGTAATTTACTGGGGTCTAACTGTGTAGGAAACTATGACATCTGTTAAGGCAGTTCCCAGGAAACTYGAGACTCTGCTAGATGGAATTGCCATTGCCATGGTATCTGAAAATATATCCTTAAAGACAGCATTCCCAGAATTTGCAGTAAAACACATTCTCATGCTGATGTGCGGTGAACTTTTACTGTTCACATTACTAATGGACTTTTCCAATAAGTTTCCTCCTTGAAATTTTCTTACTTGTGTCACAAGTTGTCCTGGTTTTGGCTGGGATGGAATTAATTTTCTTTCTAGTAGTTGGTATAGTGCTATGTTTTGGATTTAGTGTAAGAAGAATGTTGATGACACGCTGATGTTTTTAGTTGTTGCTAGGTAGTCTACTTTCTCAAGGACTTTTCAGTTACATGCTCTGTGAGGTGCACAAGAAGCTGGGAGGGAGCATAGCCAGGACAGCTAGGCCAGCTGGCCAATGGGGTATTCCATACCATGTGATGTCATGCTCAGCATATAAGGCTGGGGGAAGAAGAAGGAAGTGGGGGACGTTCGGGGTGATGGCGCTTGTCTTCCCAAGTAACCGTTACGCGTGATGGAGCCCTGCTTTCCTGGAGATGGCTCAACACCTGCCWGCCCATGGGAAGTAGTGAAGGAATTCCTTGTTTTGCTTTGCTTGTGTGCGCGGCTTTTGCTTTCCCTATTAAACTGTCTTTATCTCAACCCACGAGTTTTCTCACTTTTACCCTTCCGATTCTCTCCCCCATCCCACCCGGGGGAGAGTGAGCGAGCGGCTGTGTGGTGCTTAGTTGTCGGCTGGGGTTAAACCACGACACAAGTGGAAAAATAAAGATCCAATGTTAGATAGTGTTTTAATAACAAAGCCTCAAATCACCTGAAGCCATATCCATATTTTTCCCCTGTATACAGTCACAGAAGAACTCAAGAATTTTTAAAGCTTTGCTTTTAGATAAAAACTGGATTTACTCAGGGTGATTTCTACACTGAAAATGTGCCTTAGTAAAAAATTACTACTACTGTAGAAGGGCTTGACCGATGTATTCCACTGTCTGCTTACTGTGAAACAAGTAAGATGGATGGATGATGATTATTATGGACATATCAAAGAAGAGGGAGATGGGTTTTCAACCTAACTTTATCCAAGGTTCAGACATTTTGGTCACTGGATTGGCTGAATTAGAACATACTCCTTTACCTGACGTTGTCTCCTCCTTCCCTCCACTTGGAGGCAACGCTGGCCCTATTGTCTTTGGAGTCATACCACGACAGATCCCTCACTTTGACATATTGTATACTAGTGAAAGAAAACAGTCAAACTTCAAGTATGAATCTTTTACTATGGAGTATAATTATGAAGAAAAGGAATAATGCTTCAGAACTGAATTTAGTTTCCTAAATGRGAACTGGACTCCTTTGGCAGTTTAGCTCCAGCCAGAAACCCCGAACAATTCCAAAGCTCTTTCCCAGTAAATGAAAAGTTGAAATAGGTTTTTTATGTGAAATATTTTAATCAGCAGTGATCAGCAGTAGTCCCATAGCAATTAGTGTTTAAATTAACTGAGAAGTAATTTGAAGATACTGACTGAGGATGGCTAGCCATGCTTTTGGACTTTCTCCCAGTTTCTCCAAGGAAACTCCTTTAAACATTTTTCTGGAGTAAGAGTATCTTTAGAAACTTGGTTAAATAAAAGCTGAATAGCTGTTGTCCTGTATGTATTGAATAAATATAGCTTTTATAAGGAGAAATTTTATTTCCCTGGCTTGATATGAAATGATGTTTTCTGTTTCCCAATAGCAAGTGCAGCCACTGAACATACATATGAGCAAAAGATTCAAGTCTGGTGGGTTTTTACAAGGTGACTAAAGATCTTACATTATATTTTTATTTCTGCTATGGCTGTGCTGCCTCCATGAAAGTATTCCCTAGGTTTTCACAAAGGGACGAAAAGGAACTTTTAACATTTATTGTTATTGTTGTTGTTGTTGTTATTGTTATTGTTGTTATTACTGTTATTATAGACATCCACTGCAATCTCTAGGAATGCAGTCAAAACTGCATTCCAACTAATATCATTGTGCTGTCTAACTAGTCTAAGTCCAATCAAAAGTGAGTCTTCATCATAAATAAATAATAATATTAAAAGATCAACACTCAATATCTTACCATTTAACCTTAGTTTTTTCCCAAGTGCCTGGGAAAATGAGTGTATTTTTGGGTATACGAGGAAAGTCAGCAGACCAAACTGCTAGGTAATTTCTGAGTGCCTCACAGTACAAATGATTGCAGATTTCCGTCTGAAAGAGAGAGGGTTTTTCTAGCTAACTCTTTAAAGTTATCAGTGGAAGTAAGGGTGATTTTGCAAAGTTTTGATCATCACACAAAAATTACAATAAACTACTCACATGACCTGAAGCATAAGGTAAGCTTAAGAAAAATGCAGAAAATAGTGACACTTTGTCATGAGAAAACAGGCTAAGTTATGTACAGGCTCTTCAAGTGACAAAGGTACACACAGCAAATGTTTGAAATAACTAAGTTCAGTTCATTAAGACCAGTACAAGATTTACTGATCAACAAGAATGTCCTTGGTCTTGAACCAAGATTTATATGTATATGCTTGGGGTAACCCCACTTCAGCCCTGATCTGTCAATTTTGAGAACCTTTCTGTTCACATAACCCCTGTCCACAGCTACCTTACTCGATTGTTGATAATTTTCTCCCTTCCCCTCTGATTGTCTCTGAAAAGTGGCAAACCTCCCTAGATGACAGGTCAGGTCAGCAGGTAGGCGCCTTCATCCTCCATCCAGCAGGAAGTCTCCCACTGCCATCATTGACTGCTTCTTCTTAGGCTCTCTTCAGACTCAACCACCATAGATGCTTCATTTGACAGTGTTCCCTTACAACTTCACTCTTGCAGAGCTGCTCCCTCTTTCTGAACAGCCATATGGTTTAAAGGTCTCAAAATTGCAGGGACAGATGTTCCAGCAGCTATTGGGGACTGTGTCCTGTGATACATCACTGCCATAGCTGAGGGTGCACATATCAGTCTGAGCAGACCTGCCAACCCCCCCACCTTTTCTTCTCTTTTTTCTTTTTTTCCCAAATTGCTGTACAAACTGCTCACTGCCTCTGTTAGCTATGCTAAAGGTGCCTGACACTCCCTAATCAAGGGTCAGCTGAGACAAATGCTTCAAGTACTTTGTGATCAAGTACAGCTGGCAGCTTGTTAGAAACTGCTAGAGTTTGCTATGAAGCTTGATGGAAGTCAAGGCTCCTGTAGCTATCCTTACCTGGGAGCAGTGGTACCCTCAGGTTCCTCAGAGAGTTTCTGGGAGCTTCTCAAAAATCCCAGATAAAGTCCACAGAAGATCAAGAAAATCACAAAGCAGAGCCCAGAAAATCCTGTGCAAACTGCTGTCTATGTTTTGTGCTGTAACTGTAACTTTTTTTCATGGAATAAATAAGAAATACAATAAAATGTAGATTACACTGAAAAGAAATCAAGATAAGCTGATTTACTTTCTCAGCTCTGCAATTACAGAGAAATGTTGCAGTTCTAGGCAGAGGTACAAAAGAATTGGATTTCTACTTAATTTGTTATTCTGATTATGTTTTACTCTTATAACAGAATAATGTCAAAATACCCATTTTATATGAACAGATTTTGTTTGGGTTTTTTTGGAGTGGTATGAAAAGGTGAATTTGGAAATGTCCTGTGAAGTAAGCATATATAAGCATTTACAGATGTAAGCGAAGTCTTACCTTGTTTTGCCAATTTTTGATCAGAATGAAACATTCTAATGTATTTGCTAGAAAYCAAATATTCGTTTCAGTTTACTGAAAATAAATTAATTAGTGTCTTCCATTTGTACATTAAGCTATATTTCTCTTTGATACATTGCTGTAATAGAGTATGAAAGCGAGAAAAGACAAAGAGAATAGCCTGAGAAGATAGGGGGGTTCTTAGTGTTCATTATTCTTGAGGGAATGCATCTGATGGTTGGCCTAGAGGAATGAGCAAGTGGTGCTCTGCCACAAAATTGTCTAACATAAGCTTCCATCAGTGAGTTCTGAATCAAAAAAACCCACTCTGCTACGTAGACAATTCTTCTTGGGAAGAGAGTGAGAGCATGGATTATATATGACAGGTACATAGATGCATTGCTTAATCTTCCTGAGGGTGCTCAGATACAACAATGATAAGAGTGATCACAGGAACTTGGATAGCGTAGACTTTCCTCTGAATAGTTAATGACTTTTAAATACAGAGAAAGGAGTGAAGTCTATATACTAGGAAATATGCTTCCATGAAGATAAATGAAGGCAGTAATGATGATGAAAACCAAGTGGAAAACAGACTGATTTGTATTTTATTGTGCAACTACAAAAAATGAAACTACAGAAAATGAAAGAAGACACATTAGAAAGAGAAAATAGAATTTGTAAAGAATTTACAGTAGTGCTAACAAAATGAGATAGGCATGACCGTTCTTTCTTTCCAATATATTTTCCATGTAATTAAAGCACAGTGTGTGATTTAAAGCAAATTTACATGTATTTTTGAAATATTTATTGTATTTATAGTCCCACAACAAATACATATAACCCACACAAATATATATATATATATAATATATCTAGAAAGAGAGTTAAACTTTTCTAAAGAGCCCCCATTATGCATATGTTATGACAGTAAAATCAATTTAAATTGCATCTGTTAGAACTATTAAATGGGAGGAATTGTCTACAGGTTTTTCTGACAGGAAAGAGTGCAGTGCTGAAATGTTTAATTTACAGAAAAGAGTGTACAAACTCTGTAACAGTTAAAGATGTTTTTTCAATAGCTCTTATATTATGAAATCAAGTGTTGTTATTGAGATCTGAAACATGACCTGTTGACAATGTTAGTAACTTCAACAATTATTGTGATAAAACTGAATTAATTACCTAATGAATTAAAATTACAAATGGCTCAGGGCTGAGCCTAAAAGGGAATGTAGAGCCTATAATTCCAAAAAGTAGGAAGATATTCTGGGAGAGGAACTTATATAATTAAATTCAGTTTCCTATTTACATTTGTTTTACACCAAATGGGAAGAGGAAGGTACATAAAAACTTAGTTCACAACATCCTGAGTCCTGTAGGTAGAGATGCCAAAATCAGCCCGATACAAGACTACAAGTGTGGCTGAAACCTCGTTTCGCAGTTGTGGAAACTCACTTATGGCTGTAAACTGAAGATTGGGATTCAAAGAGTAAAACTTCTTGCATCTACACATTTAAGCTGTCATTTAGAAACAGGTTTAAGGTTTAATTCAGAAAGTTTGTGGGAAAAGGAGGTGTAAGCTTCCATACAACAACTTCATGGCTACAGAAGAAGCAAAACTTACATTCAGTTTCCTTCTTGGACCAAAAGGGGTGACCACCTCTCCTGCAGTATGCTTTAACAATATCTGGAAATAGTGCAGTCTGGGTTTCTGCATCCCTCCTGCCAATGATGTCACTCTGCAACAAAGAATAGGAAGATCTTAAAAAGGTTGAAGAAGTGGTCTATATTTTATAGCGTGATGGTTAAAGTGTATTGTTAAGGAAGAGAGATCATGGTTCTGGACAACATTTCTGTGGAATATATATGGTTTTATTTTGCAGCCTTGAAAATAATCAGAGCAAAGAGCAGACATCAGATCCCATTTTTCCTCCTCTCCACCCCAGCTGGTATTCTGTTTTTCTCTACATAAACCTGACTGACATTCACAATCCACCATCATGGCCTCCAAATATTCAGCTATGTGCTGTTTCATAACCAGGTTATTCAGTCAGTTGATCCCTATTTTTTTAAATCCATGTTACCAGCTCACCTCTTCACTTTTGCCATCCAAATCCATTCCTTGAGCATCAGCCCAACCTCTTTATCAATAACTACATCAATTCTGTATTCACACAGTTTCTTTCACCGACCATCAGTTTTACATTCCTCTCTACGCTGGAAGTCCAGCTGTAGTGTGTTTAGCTTACAAGTACAGATGCAGAGGTATTTCATATAACATTTCATTTCCCCCGATACAGTGTTCTTTTATGGCTACCAAGACATCAGTAAGTTGTCTATTCAGGAAATCTCTCTGAGTTATATAATCTATAAAGTCTCAGACTTAAAAAAAAAAAAAAAAAAAAAAAAAAGGTTCATTAATTTTGTCTTGCTTTGAAGAAAATTAATTCAGTAGCAAACAGAAACAAGAATACAAAGACCAAAGTGGTCCAGTTGCAGTAGGTCAATGACTTACCACAAGTAAATGGTTCTTAGCTTCCCACCCCCTTTTCCCAGTTATGAAGCAAATTAATGTAGTATAAATAATCCAAAATCCTTATTATCAAACAAGGTAACCGTGAGCATGGCTTAAAATCAACATGTTTTAATTTATAGCTGGGAAAGGACCAAGGGGTTGCACTCAGACAGTTTATAGTTCAATGGGAGAATAATAATTTGATCAACTGCAGTAACTCAAAGTTTTTCTGGTTTGTGATCCTATGTTTAATGCTCAAAACACACTGGCTTTGACAAGAACATACTGTAATGTTAGCTCTGCACCAATTGGCCTTCAAATGTTTAAAACATTGGTCTAGAACCAGGTCTTCTATCTTTCTTCTGAAATGATGGATGCTCAGACATTATCTTTCTGAGGAAAGCTGATATACACTTACACTCATCTTTGGCTTTCAGGAAAAAACATTAGACATCATGAGAGTAAAAACAAATCATTACACTTGTGAGCAAATGTATGAACATTAGATTTAATAATCAGCTCAGGGCGTAATGTTTGCAATACTAGTTGCTTTGAAAGCAGTTCATGATGGGACCTGACTCACCAGGTATGCTGTCTTGTGGTGTACTTCCATGAAAATAGATGAAGAAATCACAACCTATTTTCTCCTGAGACTTTGTGATCTGAGAGGATAATTGGCAATGCCTTTGGTCTGCAAATAAGTACTGAGTTACAGGACTGCAAGGTCATGGATGTCATCATATTTTAGAAATACATATACATGAAAAAGTTGCTTCAAAAGCTGCTGTGTAGGCCATTGCTGTTCAAGCACTAAAGAAACATTGAAGCACAAAGTGGATCTGGTAAGTTATTGTACATTCAGATTAATGTTGCAGACATCAGAGATTTCAGGTGAGAATCTGCTATTTTCCTGTTATACTGAAATTAACAAAAATTGTAGAGCTTTCAGGTGGTAAATATTAAATGATGACACCTTTAAAACATCAAAGCAATATATGGAACAATGAGCAGTTTGCTGGAAGGGAAGAATAGAAAATATTTGCTTAACTAATTACATTCTAAACTATATTGCTCCATACAGTATAATAAATCTGTAAATAAGAAGAGAAAGTGTTTTTTTTTTTGTTTTTTAATATGTTTGAAAGAGTGGCATTGAATTTCTCTAATCATTTTTAAAATCATGCAATACTAGAAATGAAATACTTTTCTTCACTGTGATGGGTAGAAAGAAGTGATCAGGTGATGATCAGGTCGAGTGCTTATGAGTAAGGATGAGGGGGAAGGCCAACAAGGCAGATATCCTGCTGGGAGTCTGTTATAGACCACTCAACCAGGATGAAGACGCAGACGCATACTACAA
>JASVER010000175.1:678708-733521 GCA_030449065.1 Oceanodroma leucorhoa
TTTTTGATAACTGTTGAATGCTTTCCATGTGTTTTGGGGTTTTTAAAGCTCATTGCTCAACTAGCTCGTCTTGACAAAAAACCCAGCAGTGTGAAGACTTTGCAAAAATATGAATGGTTACCAAGGATAAGATTGGAAAACTCAGAAGTTAGGCTTACTAGGTAGTTAAATTCTCTTGTTTTGTTATACAATCATTCTTTTTTGATGCTAACTTTGCTATCAAGAACATGAGAACAATCTGGCAGTTCACTGAGTGATGCAACTAATACCTGTTACTTCTTCACTTTCTGTTTCAGAGTGTCCAGAGCATCTCCTGAACTTTGTGTGAGGTATCTTATTAATCAGAGTTTTATTTAGGCCTTTTTGAAGTGCACACTCTGCAGTCTACATTAAAGAGAGTTAAAGAAAGGAAGGTGATAAAACATTTTTTTTATATTTCCCAATAAGTGTAAAATTTGGACCTGTGTGGAAGAAAACACATTGGTTAAGACAATGTCATCTTACCACTCAAATTCAGAAGTGCTCCACATATATTTTTACATGATTGCATCAGAGCTAATGATGTCTACCCCGTAAGTATAGTAGTTCGGGTTCAGCGACATGTGAATGAAATTAAATTGCTGCAAGCTGAAGTATGTAAGCTGAGTAGGTGCTTACAGATCATTTATCTCAACGCTGATTTTGAATTCCTCAAAGTTGTTAAACTTCRATGATTGCCTATAGAAATACGTTATTCTACTTCAGATAAATAAGGATGTAATCAACTCAGCTCTACKTGCATTTCATAGTGAAGACATCTGTCTGCCAAAGAATGAATTGTACATTCCCAACAGAAAGTTCCTTTGTAATGAAATTGCAAGTTTATTAGCCAATAGCTGAATCCTGAGGTGTTAGGAGATTTTTTTTGGAAAGTATGAGCATATAGCATTGAAGGTAAGAATAGAGATTTTTAACTGGACTCAACATCCTTTCTGAATGTGAAAAATAGAGAATTTTTGTTTGTTTGTTTTAGTCTCTGTTGTTGAGGAGACAGGTTGTAGATGAAGTTTTCTAGAGGCTACCAGCTCCATGATTAGTTCTATTGGATTGCTGTAATTTGGACAGAATGTGATAAAAAAATGAGTAACTAATACCAAGTCTCTGTCCATCAGGATAGCACAGGGTTGCTAATCACTACAGCTTGTCTGACACAATCAAAATCATCCTGGGTCAATGTAGTTTTGTGATGATTTTGAACAGTTATGGTATCTGCAAGGTAGCCTTTTGGGAATTTGAATGACAGTAAATTGCTGTGCATCTATTTTAGTAAAGCAAAGAAGAAGAATGCCTATAGGAATGAAAGGAATTTTTTTGTTCGGAATGATTTTCCCACTATAATTTTTCAGTGGGCATAGGTTCCCACTGTACTTAGGGACATGATGATGAATAATTTATTGCAAGTTGTTTAGCCAGAAAATGAAGACTTTTTTTTTACTTTCCCCACTAATTATGATATCTAAAATGTTTGCTTCGAAGACAACTTTGACTGCTCATTATTCTCTTTTTATTGGTTCTGATTTGTTGCTTAAGTCCTGTCAACGTTCCTTTGCAGACTGCATAACTCAATTTCTTGTAAACAAGAGCATAGAAACCAAACTCAGGATGATTTTTTTTTTGTTCAATCCTACTCACAAAAAATAACATGAGATAAAAGAATGTGTTAAGGTAACTGTAAAGCAATTTTTTATTATGCCACTCAACATTTATRTCAGGGTGTGGCAGACATTAGGCATGTCCTGATATCCATAGTGAAGACAGCACCAGACTGTATGATAGATGCTGTCACTGCCTGCACCCTCTAAAGTTCTGCCTCAGATGATCATCCCATCTTCAGGCCTACTTGGAGTTCATTTGCTAAACCACTGACCCTAGACATAATGTCAGAAATCTTTTTTTTCTGGGGGTAGTGAAGAGGAGGATGTAGGAGAAAATTCTTTGACAATTATTTTTTTCTGTGGCACCCTCAAACTCTTTAACTTCATACAGAAGAGCCAGACTGTAGTGGTTTAACCCGGCAGGCAGCCAAATGCCACACAGCTGCTCGCTCACTCCCCCCTCCCCAGCGGGATGGGAAGAGAATTGGAAAAAAAAAAAAAAATCACGGATTGAGATAAAGACAGTTTAATAGAACAGAAAAGAAAGGAATAATAATAATAACAATTGTAATAATATAATATTGATACAATATACGAAATGAGTGATGCACAATGCAATTGCTCACCACCCGCCGAGAAATTGGCCAAAGCGATCGCTGCTTCCTGGACCCGCTCCCGCCATTCATATACTGGGTATGATGTCACATGGTATGGAATACCCAATTGGCCAGCTGGGCTGGCTGTCCCGGCTATGCTCCCTCCCAGCCTCTTGTGTGCCTGGCAGAGCGTGGGAAGCTGAAAAGTCCTTGAGAAGTAGATTACCTAGCAACAACTAAACACATTAGTGTGTTATCAACATTCTTCTTATACTAAATCCAAAACACAGCACAAGGAAGATATTTAACTCTATCCCAGCTGAAACCAGGACACAGATAACAGATTTTTTTTCCCACAGTAATGTTTTATTATAAAAATGTGTTTCTGAACCAGCATTGCATTTTTTCTAAGAGCAGAAGGGAAGCACCAAGGCTAACTTTAGCTTGGGGCCTCATGAGAGCAAATGGAGAGAGAAAGGATCATTCAAAGTATGACTTTTAGTGACAATTGGGCTCCTGCTCTCAATAACTCTCTACAAGGATTAGGTCAAGTAGGTTACAGACACCTTTGCAACATACACTCCTTAGTCTTATCGGGGAGTCATTAGGATTCAGTCTAGCAAAAAATTCCCCATGTGAGAGATACCACTGGATTTTAGCTACCTAGCTTTTTATCATAAAGTTAAGCAGACAAGTAAGGATTGGAAATATATATTTCTAAAGACCCAGTGTGGATGAGGGGAAAGCTGATATGGGGATCTTTTGAGCTAGAGAATAGATATATTTGGATTTCATGGTTCCTTTTCTATTCTATCTTACCTAAAAATACCACATTCTATTTCTTCCTAAATTTCTGTTGTTGGCCAGTGTTATCTTTGTTGTGAGAATAAAACATGCCATTTATTTCCTATACAATACAAATTTAAGTGGAAACAAGACAGTGAACAAGTACTTATTATGTGTAGATACCCTCCAAATAGTTTAATGTAAGCGCTAAACAATTTACTGCACTAAAAAAATGCTTTTGAAAGCAATGTGTCAACAAATCTCAGGCCATATACAAATCAGAGTTTTGGAATATGGCAAATAACTGCAGGTGTGAAAGGGCACTGAGCACTCAGATATCTAAAGTATTGTGGAATTTTTAATAAAGAACAATCACACTTTCAAGATGTAACATTCTGGAGGCAGAGCTGGAAAGAACATGAGCACCTTTGAGTTTTGGAGGAGAAAAAGATTGTTAAAGTTGATTCCTTCCTGAGGAATAATTGCTGTCTGAAATGTGACAGAGAAAATGGAGGTGCCCAACTTGTCCTTTTCTGGAAAAAGCTAGGAACCTGCTTTATCCCATCCTGTGCCCTATGTAAATTTCTAAGATACAATATGGCAGAAAATTCATACAGTATATCTCAGTTCTAAGACTGAGGGCTGAGCAAAAACATATGAATGGGGTGTGTAATACAACTGTTTTTTTAAAATATGCAATAGTCACATAAAAACAGTTATGCAGAAAAATATAATAATAAGACGCACAGAATGGTATAACCAATTTCTGACCTGTTGTGACTTAGGGATTACTTGAACAAGAGTTTCTTTCTACTTTTTCTGTTTAACAATACTTGATGTTTTTTTTCCAACATGAATTTGTTTTTTGAATTTATATTTAGGTCTATATGACATGGTGAGCAATAAGGGTCTATAAATTAACGATACACCATGTGGAAAAGGTGGAAAACTTATATTCTGATCACTTTACTGGTTTCTTTTCTGTTCAGTTCTTTATGTTAAAATAAATAGTGAAAACAAGCAAAAGCACTACACAGCTTCCAAAAAAGCATGGGTACTACTGGCATTGAAAAAATTAGGAGAAAATGAGCCTAACTTTGCAATTAGAATCCTTAATGGTATTATTTTTTGAAGTGCTGAACATTAACAACAGTGTGGGAACTGCTAGTTCCTAGAACCAATAAAAACCCAACTATAAATGTCCTCACAATGGATACTAAGGAGTCTAATAGAATTGTTCCTAATTAATCATTGCCTGGGCTTGTTTTGCCCTGCCTTAACAAAGATGAATTTGATTATGTTCTGTGGAAATCATCTTTAAAAATCCTTGCCAGTGTGGGGTGGGTTAGGAAACAGACAACACCCCACTCATTCAGCAATTTTATGTCTCATCTTCATGGTGGAGTTAATCAATTAATTTGATATAAGCAATATAATAAGATGGAAGTATAGTCATAGTGAATCTTGTTGATTATACAGGGACTTTCTTATRTATATGATATTAAATTGAAATCCATTATATATTTATTACTGACTGAAAATTCAAAATGGCTCCTGTACAGTGTAACATTTTTAATGGCATTCACTTTTTTATTCTTGTAAGATTTAGCCTAAGTGGAATTCATATTGATAGTTCATTGTATTCTTATTCAAGTCCATTAGGTAGGAAACTATTCTAACTCCTCTTTTGCCATTATTATTCAATGTCTAATTTAACAGAATTTTTTTTTCTGTATAGTTTTTCCCAGGCAGCTTATATTTTCCATTTAACTCTTTGCAGTCAGACCTTATTATTGACTAAATGTTGATTGAGACGTATGAAGGCTAGTTATTATATTCTCTGTGAAAACATTTTATATATCTTCAGTGAAAATCTCCTTACCTCTCAATCTTATAGAGATTTTATTGACTATACTCCATACTACTATCAGCTTTTTCACACTATTTTTTAATAATGAAAGGCTTGAAGAAATAACAACTCAAGTAGCTTTTTGAGCTAAAAAGACTCTTTATAATGCATTTTTTTGCTCTGCAATTTGAGACCTTTCTGAAAATGGAGTAAAAATTGTAATAGCTCATCTCACAACCCTTATTCCCTTGAAMGATAAATGTTGCAAAGCTTGGTTATTATTTTAAGAAAAAAAATCAAAACAACAGTTGCTGCTAGCCAAGCCTATTAGAACCATAAACACTAATTATAGAGAGACATGGCTGTACAGCACTCAGATAATACTTTTTTTCGTAGAAGAAATTCAAAATGTTAAGATTTGTACCCTGGTGAGCAAAAGGCATTTCAGTGAGTTACCAATCGAGTCAGATGATAATCAGGTGTTCCTGCTCCAGTAAGGTAATAACACAGATGATAAATAAAACATTTAAAGAAATCCACAGTAGTCTGCTATCTAACAGTGATAATCCATGAGCTGTCCATCGACATCATTTTTTCACTGTGCTAGCAAAATTATGGGGTAAAGTGACACAATAGGCAATTTCTCTGTCATGCAAGGGTCATATACTTTCCCATATATGTTAAATGTACAGCCATGGTAGATTAAATAATCTCATGTTGCCTGACACAGTGCTATTTTGAAATGGAGTGGAAAACTACCTATGAAATGCACAGTGCCTTTTTATTGAGCAAGGTTCAAGGAAGGTGGAATAACTTTTGCTCTTCACCATTTATTATTCTGTTACTTGCCTTGCAAACAAAAGAAACCACCTATAAATTCTCTGATAAATGAGCTGGATGGATGCCTTGTTTCACCATAGCTTCCACATCTATCACCATGTCAAGTTCTGAGTTATGTTATGTCATAAATTACTACAGCAGTAAATCTTGACAAATTTTAACAGATAGAGCTATGTCTCATAACAGGAACATGCTAGTAAAAAAATGTCATTTGCTGCTCCTTGGGAAAAATCCAGTGATGCTCCAGAATCCCTGAAATCTTTGTGAACAAATATGAACCAAACCATAAAATGTAATTGTCTTTCTTCTCTTAACTTTCTAAGAATGATGGGAATGATTAAATTGGGTGCTCCTCCACTTTGCAGAATACAATTGAACAATACAAACCAAAACTTGGTGGGACGAATCCCATCACTGGGGTGCGGCTGTTGATGGCTACAGGCTGTTCAGGAGGGACAGGTGAGGAAGGAGGGGCAGAGGGGTTGCCTCCTACATCAAGAAATGGATAGAGTGTGAAAAGCTGTCTCTGAAGAATAGCCACGAGCAGGTTGAAAGCTTATGGGTAAGAATTAGAGACTGAGGCAACAAAAGGAACCTTGTGATGTTTACTACAGGCCGCCCGATCAAGGGCAGCCTACTGATGAACCCTTCTCACTCCAGCTGCAGGAGGCATCGCGCTCACAGGCTCTCATCCTGCTGGGGGACTTCAACCACCCCAACATCTGCTGGAAAAGTAGCATGGCGAGCTGTAGGCAATCCAGGAGACTCCTGGAGTGCATTGAGGATAACTTCTTGAGCCAGGCAATAGACAGCCCTACCAGAGGGGAAGCAATACTGGACCTGTTGGTCACCAAGTGAGCTAACCGGTGACATCAAGATTGGAGGCAGCCTGGGCTGCAGTGATCATGCATTGGTAGAGTCTGCAGTCCTGAAGGATATGGGTCAGGCGAAAAGTAAAGTCAGGACCCTGAATTTTAGGAAAGCAAACTTCCAGCTGTTTAAGGAATTAGTCAATAGGACCCCCTGGGAAACTGCCCTCGGGGACAAGGAAGCAGAACAGAGCTGGCAGATCTTTAAGGACGCTTTCCATAGAGCGCCAGAGCTCTCAGTCCCCGGGGGTAAGAAATCAGGAAAGGAAGGCAAGAGACCAGCATGGCTGAGTCGAGACCTGCTGGTCAAACTAAMGGGCAAGAAGGAAATGCACAGAYAGTGGAAGCAGGGACAGGTATCCTGGGAAGAGTATAGGGACGCTGCCTGGTTGTGTAGGGATGGGGTCAGGAAGGCCAAGGCATGGCTGGAGCTGAACTTGGCAAGGGATGCAAAGAATAATAAGAAGGGCTTCTATAGGTATGTCATCCGGAAAAGGAAGGTTAAAGAAAGTGTACCCCCTCTCAATGAACACGACTGACAAACGGGTAACAATAGATGAGAAGAAGGCTGAGGTATTCAACAACATTTTTGCCTCAGTCTTCACTAGCAACCCTGCTTCCCACACCTTTTGAGTGTATGGACTGCAAGAAACTTAGTGGCCTTCTATGATGGAGTGACTACATCAGTGGGCAAGGGAAGAGCTATGGATATCATCTATCTGGACTTCTATAAGATCTTTGACACGGTCCCCCACAACATCCTCTCTGAATTGGAGAGATATGGATTTGATGGATGGACTGTCTGGTGGATGAGCAATTGGTTGGATGGTCACATCCAGAGGGTAGTGGTCAACGGCTCAATGTCCAGGTGGAGATCGGTGACAAGTGGTGTCCCGCAGGGGTCCGTATTGGGACCGGTACTGTTTAATATCTTCATCAATGATGTAGACAGTGTGATCAAGTGCACCCTCAGCAAGTTTGCAGATGACACCAAGCTGAGTGGCATGGTTGACACGCCTGAGGGATGAGACAACATCCAGAGGGACCTGGACAAGCTCAAGAAGTGGGCCCATATGAACCTCATGAGGTTCAACAAGGCCAAGTGCAAGGTCTTGCACCTGGGTCGGGGCAACCCCCAGTATCAGTACAGGCTGGGGGATGAAGAGATTGAGAGCAGCCCTGCCGAGAAGGACTTGGKSGTACTGGTGGATGGAAAGCTGGACATGAGCCGACAATGTGCGCTTGCAGCCCAGAAGGCAAACCGTACCCTGGGCTGCATCAAAAGCAGCATGGCCATCAGGTCAAGGGAGGTGATTCTGCACCTCTGCTGTGCTCTGGTGAGACCCCACCTGCAGTACTGCATCCAGCTGTGGGGCCCTCAGCACAAGAAAGACATGGACCTGTTGGAGTGGGTCCAGAGGAGAGCCACGAAAATGATCATGGGGACGGAACGCCTCTCCTATGAAGAAAGGCTGAGAGAGTTGGGGTTATTCAGCCTGGAGAAGGGAAGGCTTCGAGGAGACTTTATTGCTGCTTTTCAGTACTTAAAGGGGGCTTATAAGAAAGATGGTAGCAGACTTTTTAGCAGGGCCTCTTGCGACAGGACAAGGGGAATGGTTTTAAACTAAAAGAGGGTAGATTTAGACTAGTTATAAGGAAGACATTTTTTACAATGAGGGTGGTGAAACACTGGCACAGGTTGCCCAGAGAGATGGTAGATTCCCCATCCCTGGAAACATTCAAGGCCAGGTTGGAGGGGGTTCTGAGCAACCTGATCTAGCTCATTGCATGGGGCTGGATTAGATGACCTTTAAAGGTCCTTTCCAGCCATAACCATTCTATGACTCTAGATTCCAATTCTAGATTCTCAATTATCTCTATAATTGAGATAAGGGAATTTAAAAAAAAATTATGACTAGTAATCTTTCCATCATGTAGACAATTTGAATGTTATGAAATTGTTAAGGTATGTTTTGATGTCTGACCTGAAGACCATGGAAGAATCTGGAAGCCATTTGTTGAATTGAGTAGACTTTTATGTTACATCACAGGACTTTTAAAAATTTGGATTATTAAATTAATTCATTATCAGGAATATATATAGGTTTTTATATATATTTATAGGTATACATACACATGAGCTTTGTAACAATGCAGCAAAGGTAGCATCAGGAAAATAATTAGGGAAACAGATCTGGTAATCATGTTAATTTTCAATCAGTGACCTGAGAAATAGCACTTCATTGATCAATCAGGCTGTCTACTTCAGGTGCTTAAAGCAGGTGCAGATGTTGTCACAGTCAGCTTTGGAAGGGGTACCCCCTTCTCTTCATTGAATACAGAAGGAATTTAGTGTTCTAAATTGAGATATTGACAGCTAGAGTCCAAAGTACATTATAGAACCTCCTGCTAGCCTGTTGCATTAAAATCTTCAGAGTTTTTTTGTATGGCTAAATCTAGAAATTGTCTGGTCTCCACATGCAGCTGTACCTCCTGATGCCTGGGCATGAGTGTAAATACCATATCCTTTAGAAATATCCATCTAGTCCTCTCCAGACAAAGCAGAAAATTAAATACTCCAGTAGCTATCCATCCATATGGATGGTATTAATGAGCAAAGCTTGCCGTATGAACCACAATATGGGGCAAAATGTTGTGCTAGATACAATCTATGTGACAACACAAGAGCTTGAAACTTGTGTCTATATTAGAGGGCTTTGTAATGAAAATGTTTAGTTGTGTCTTTCTACATCACTTCACTTTGTGAAGATAAATAAAAGAACTTTCACAATTAGTGAATATTGAGAAGCTCAGAACAAAGATCCATGCTGCTAGCATTGTTTATTAGTCTGATGTACATCCAAATAATTTAATTCCAGCTCATCTTGACTGTGTTTTAGCTGCATCAGTGTGGTTGGATTCATAGAAATGGGTGATGGTTGTCACTGATAAAAATACAACCAGCAATTAAAAAGAGAGGAGAGATACACAAACAAGTATAATTGTTTGTTGAACACATATTCCAGTAGCACTGGAGATGATGTATTTTATATCAAGTCATAGTAGTTTTTACAATGTGTTTTGAAGATGAATATTTTTACAAGATCAAAAATATTTATTACATGAACAAAACTCTATTTAACTTATGCCTCTGATATCCACAGAAAGGTCTGTTCTGAATAAGTATTTGTTCTCATTTCCCAGTAGCAGTAAAATTTATTGTAAAGTCAAACTTTTCTGATATCTTTATCTTAGAAGAGTGTCAAAATGACAAGAAGCATCAGTCTTTGAGGGTTATTTGTCTGTTTGTTTTTTGTAATATTTGTGTCACACTGGTTTATCTTAGGTAAAAGAAAAAATGGGCTGGAAAAGTGCAACACATTGCAAGGACAATTATTAACTTTTCCCTACATTTTGTAATTTGGTCCTTGTTTTTAAAGTCCCACAAATACCAGCCACTCCCCTACCTGCTCACCCTCTTTCCCCTCCATGTCATCCAGTTTCATTCCATGCTGCCCATTTCACTACAAATAAGCTGCATGACTAGTCATCCTCGCCCCTTACTTGTTTCATGGCATTTAAACTTCTCTGCATGGTGTTTTATGTCTGGAACAGATTCCCCCTGATATACCTCCCCCAGTTCCTCAAGTTCTTTATTAAATTGTTTTTCTAAAATAAGGTTCCTTTCAGGTCTCTCACAGTCTCCCTTAGTAACATCAACAGGGAGATAACTCAAATTCATTAATGTTAAACATAAATTAATAAGACTCATAAGTACTTAGGTCTGTTGACTGCAGCTGATTCTCATAATATTGTAATGTTTTTTGTGCCTATTGTCCAAAGGAAGGTCCTCAGTGGAGTGACATCAAATGCAATTTTCTTTAAAACAATTCAGTAAATTGTTATTCAATGGAAAGGTGTGATRGGTATGAGTCTTCACATAAGAAATTCAGTGGAGCAGACTGCAGTGAATGCTTGTCCCTGCCATCCTAGTCCATGGCCCATCCATACTACGGGATGCTCTTGAATTGCACTATATATCCAAAGAATAGCTTTGCTGTTGCTGCCAGTTTATGTTTCCCCCCTGCCCACCAGATTATGATGACCTTTCTGACATAGCCCCAGTAGGATTACCCACAGAAACTGATCCCAGTATGTATGCAGAAACCACCTGAATTCAACAAACTTCTTGACTCAAGGGAGTTTACCACATGGTCAGGGGATACATTTCTAAGTCTGAGGGATCAGAAAGATTGTCTTCATATATATCAAGGAGGAAACACACTCTACTCAAGTGATGTAAATAGTAGAGTTTTTCTGGGGGGAGGGTTGTGTTAAAGTTACTCAAATTTAAATCAAAACAATACTGTTTTCATAAAGTACATAAGCAGATATTTAATTATACCATTATAGAATACACAAGTATGTATTTAACTTAATAGTGTACGGTAGCATTTAGATCAATCACATATTAGATGAAAATAAGCAGTTAGTAAAGCATCTAGATCAATGAGACTTAAATTATGTTGAAGTACTTTTGTGATCTGTACCTATAGATGTTATACCTTGTTTTATTCATGCTATCTGCTATTTGGTATCTTTTAAAGAAATATACAGTTATTTCATTTTCTGTAAGTAGTATTTCCTGATGATAAATATTTGTAGAAGAAATATAATTCATGTGGTTCTCCATTATAGAAATGAAACTACTTACAGAAATGAGAAATTCCTTTTGTGGATGTGAACCATTCACTGGGCTTTTAGTGGGACTATTTATGTGTTTAGAGTTAAGTCTATGAACACAAAATTGCTGAATGTGGGACAATACAATTCATGTGACTGAAATGTGATGTGTCATTTCCACAACAAGAAAGGAAAATATGAAGCAAATTGTTTATTTTATAGTTTATATGCTGAGATGCAGTCTCTATTTTTGTATTCAGATGCCCAAATTAATGCAAGCAAGATCACAAGTTTGGAAAAATCTGTCTCACTCTTTGGATTTTCTTTACAGTAAATTTAGATTTTTAAAATAGCTTTTTTCCAAAGCCTCAGAGAACCAGTCATAGTTTTTCTTTATTTCCTATACAATTGATTGTCTGTTCTTAGCATTTTTATTTGTACCTGAATCCATTTCATTGCATTGTATTAGCAGGGCTTTTTCTTTGCTGCAGCTTAATAAAGATTTTGAAGTACTTGTGCTTTACTTTTCCTTTTAGCTTTGAAAAAATGTGTCCTTATTTCAACAAGTTCAAATATCTTCGAGTAGTGTAAGCTAAGCCCAAGAATATTTGATCATAATGAAAGTAAGTTCTTTGATCGAATATAATTTTAATGTTGTTTGGGTTCCGATTTCAGAAATAATTTAAATGCAACAAAATTAAGTTAAACTGCATGTGACAGCTTCATAAACTGTATGTATTCCAAGCCTCAAATAACACATTATATTATATGTAAGAATTAATGGAATGGATCGTTATCCCAGAAAGGCAAAGAATGAAGAAAGAAATTAAAGAGGATAACCTATGTTATGCTCCTAAGATCATTTCTGTACTAAAATGACTGCAGGCATAYGAAGAAAAAAATTGTTTTAGATGAAAAATGGGACAACAATGGTTTCTTTAAAGAATTTTGTTGGGATTTTAAGGTCATTTCTATAATGAAAAATTACTTTGGAGCTGACACAGTAACACTACCACCTATATCAAAGGATAATTGAAGGGAATCTCAATTATTGTTCTGATAAAGCCAGTTCCAGCATCCAAATTTGGCTRTACATGAAGGTAATTTTTCCTAGGGCTAGGGAGTGAATTTTGTTCCCAGTGAGGAAGGTACAATGGATCTAGGATGTCAACAACCTTTGGGTCACTGACATAGTTTATACAATTTAAAGTTTTAAAAGAAAATTTAGCAGGTTCAAAAGCAGTAACTATCTTTGAAGTTTGAAAGCAATGTCCTCCCGTAGAAGTGAATATGAAAAATATGTCACCTAATTAACTCTGTATGATAAAAAAGCCTAATGACACTATATATAGATTTCTGATGTATTTAACACATTATGGCATAATAATTTACTTTTTTACAGATTCTGTATAGCTATTTAATGGGACAAAATAATTTTTAAGGTTTTTTTAATAAACTTTGGTAAAAGCGTGTTGCAAAGTTGTGTTGAGATATGGGTCCAACAATAACCTGAGTGTTCATATGTCCTCCCAGAATTACTACATGGTCACAAAATTAACATCTTTGAGAGAACAGATTAAGAGAGGACTATTCTTCAATACCATACACACTAGTGATTAGAGCTTCTCACAAAGCAGCAGGTGATCTGTGATCAAACCCTGCTTTCATTTAGGCAGTGGAGTAATTTTGTCTCTCAGCTCTGAAGTTTTCATCTGCCCTGCAAAATAATTGTCTTGGATTAGGGTAAATGTCAAGGAAGAATCATGACTATGAATTCTGAACAGAGGCTATGGACTTTTCTGGACCACAGTGGAAACTTAAGTCCATTAGAAAGTTAAAGAATGGGTCTCATCCTTGACTCATCATTTCCAAGGGTGTCGTTTGGGGAGATTTTTGTTCTTGGTRTGGAAGTCTAGGTTCTAGGTGTGGTGTAGAGTCCTTCCTTAGGTGCCTTGATCATGATGTGCCTTTCAGGTATTGCAGGTCCTCACTTCCAGGCTGTGCATTCCCTGAGGCATCCCAGAATGGAACCGGTGGCCTTTGCTGCTCTACCTGCGAGCCAAATAGGGGATGCCCAAGGGTGAAGTTAGAGTGTCACTGGAAACACTATTGTATTTCTTTACTCTTGGTTGTTTTTTCATGTCATGTTAAGTGAGAGAGAAAGGATGGGACTTATATRTTTTTAGAGCTGAATAATTCCTCATAGTACTTCCATTTCTCTGGCCTTTCACCAAAGGCATAATGTTTCTGTTCTCTGTGAAGCACAGTGTAATTAGTTGCTTTTTCTGCTCAACCTTCTTTTAGCTTTTCTTATTTAATAAAACAGGAGATATAACACAAAAACTCAGGGAACCACTGCTCTCGTTTCAACTATTACTTCAAAGAAGAAACTAGCAACTTTATATCCTACGTAAGATTCTCTGAGCTCTGAAAGTAGCTATTGAAAGAAAATTACATGTCCATTATTTCACCACAGTGCATACTAAGTGATACTTAAAAGACACATGCAGTTGCATTACCGTAGATGTGCAATTAGCCCAAAAGAAGCATGTAATTAAGGTATAATTTAATTTATATATGAATTCATACACATGGATATGATAATCAAAAAAGCAGGTTTAGTAAAACTTCTTAGTAAATATATTTTTCCCCCTTTAATATTGAAGACTAGTTTTGAAGTGCGATATGACCAGTGTTCTGGTCATTGTAACTCAGTTGCATTTATGTAATTCCTGGTTGTCTCTAACTTCCTCATTTTATAACTTGCTTTTAGGATTTGGATGATCCTTTAATAAAGTTGTAAAGAAATTTCCCAACTGATTTCTCATGTTATAAATTCCRCATTAGCAGAGAGGTGTTTTTCCTTTTCTTTGTTATGCCATGAACTATATAGAGCTACTGAAATATTTGCAGTGTTCCTGTATTTCCCTTTAAATAAATAGAAGATATAAAAACAATATCCCCTTTACCGTGTTCCTAGTTTATATCTGAATTTAAGTTTTTCACTGTCTTTAAATCTGTTTCATCAGCTGGTAAAAAGTCAATATTCTGTGGCATTTACCTATTCAACTTCATTGTCTTGACAACAGTTCTGAAGGTAGTTTTCAAATGTAATGAAAACATTGCACATAATGTGTGGATATGATACAATGGCTATGATATAACTTCAGTCTGGGTTTCAGGCTTTAAGCAAATGGGTAAAGAGCCAGAATGAATGTCCACAGCTTCTGCACGAAGAGTGTGACTCTTGTACAGCACTTTGCCTCAGCACTGACAAGTTTCCTCTTACTTTCTCTCACTATTTCCAGCTAATCATTGTTGAAAAAAAAGAAAAAGAAAAAGAAAAAGAAAAAGAAAAAGGAAAAGAAAAAGAAAAAGAAAAAGAAAAAGAAAAAGAAAAAGAAAAAGAAAAAGAAAAAGAAAAAGAAAAAGAAATAAAACCCCAACATTCCAGGCCCTAGGGTCATAATCTTCATTATCTAGCTAGATTGCATTAACTCCATAGCTTTCTTTGGAGCTGTCACATTGCACAAGCTTCTCACTTTCCATTGTGTACAGCCTGAATGCTGAGCATCCTTCATCCAGATTCACAAAATACTCATTGCATTTTCTGTGATTAACTTCTTCTGCTTAATAAGTTTGTCTTAATAGCACTCAGTGTGAAAAGCACAGGGGAATGGAATGTTTTTCACCAACAGCAAATTTAGGGGGAAAACAAGTGAGTAAAATTTATTGAATAGTTTCAACCAGACGAAAAATGTGTAAGAATTAGGAAAGATTATGATGTTTTATTTTAATCATATGTAAATGGAAAGTTAATTTTTATTGGAAACAAACAAGCAAAATACTGTGGTTTTTATTTCAGAACAATCACTTTTTAGTGAATTAAGTTAATTTAAGGTGTAACATTTTTCTCTTATCATAAGTGTAAGAATTGTTTTATGATACATGGATCTTTTAAACTACATGAAATTTTTGGTTTTTCCACAATCTAAAGAAATTCTAGTTCTTTCGAAGTTGAAAATTAAATAGAAAAGGTGCTTCCCCCTTCTGCCATCCAGGAAGGAGAAACAAAATTGCTGTCCAAACCAGGAATGTAAAACACCCCTCAAAACCTTATGGCCTTTTCCTATACATCTGTGCCTGTCCCTTAAACTGTTATTTTGCTGTAAACATAGCAATTTCTTTTTCACATGTTAGGTGAAAATTGATGTGCATTTATGGCAGTACATAAAGGGAAACTATGAGTTGTTTGATTATTTCAGTATTTTATAGTAACGTAAAAATGGGCTGCCACTCACTGTAAAAATGAATTATCATTTTGCCTCAGAACAGATTTCTATGACCTTTTTTCTGCTAGAAAATATAAATAATAATTCATTATAGATGTCATCTTGTCCTAATTTCTCTTAAACAGATTTTATATGATGGGTTAAATTTTCACACAGAAATCTCTTATTTTCATGGGTGACCTACTCTGTAGCTACATTTACCACAGATTATTGATTTTTTCATGTGGCAAGGGCAATATGAGACACTGCTATGTAGTTAGAGTAATAGATCTAATCCTTTGGGACTTACTGACATAGACAGTCTATACAAATGTTACATTTAATATTGAAACTGATTTGCTGTAGTATTTTATTCATGCATTTTGAAGAGCTACATATCTCCCAGGGTCTTCCCTGCTCTTGAAAATCCCCTGAATTCACTTTGAACTAGTGTAAGAGTTGAAAAAGTGTTCCTATTAATTGCAGATGAATCAATGTCACTTTGAATGCATGCATTTGAAAGAGGCAGTCTGTGGATAAATATTTTGACAATTTTTTTGAAGTGTTAGAACAGTTATCCTTCCTCTTTGTAAATGACAGTCCAGAATCTAAGAGAGTTTTCTTTTCCTTCCATAACCATATTTACAGAATTATTCACAAGAGGTGGAGAGAAATCAGGTAAATGTTATCAAGATCAGCTGTCAGATTACAGGTTTGCTTTGAGAAATTAGTTTGTGTAAATGTCAGAGTTGCTTCCGTGTTTACTGTAACTTGGTATCATCCACATCAAAAATAGACTCTTTAAAAGTAAAATGATACTTTACTCCAYTAATTGCCTATTCCATCAAATTGGACGTGGTTTGGAAGATGCTTCCTGTTCATATACCGTTGACAACACAGCTCAAATTATGCCCATGGTGTCATCTATGCGACTTCATAGCTTTCATATTTTGCCTTTAGTGACACTTTTTACCTGTGCTAAATAAACAATTCTGTTGGAGTAAGAAATAGGATCACTTGCTCTCAAGTGATGACAGAAATATTAATGTCCTGCAATGCCCTGAGATAAACACTACTGAAAAAAAGGTAATTCATATTTTATAGAATCTGAATAAGAGTAACAAAATGAATTCACCTAATTTAAAAAATGTCAGATGCACTTTTACTATTAACACGAGCAGTTATGAGCCTGGATGCAAGTTATAAATGATGAGGTGCTGGATTTATAAAACTGAATTTAAGGACAAAAAGCCATTTTATATTACAAGATATTCCAGGGCTGTGGACAAGTGGGGACAGTGTATATACAGAGCAAATTCATAGTTTCCTTGGAAGTCAAGATGAGGAGGTAATCTGTATTATTTTTTTTTTTGGCATTCAGATTAGAAGATGGGGAATAATGGCTTTCGTAACTGACTGCCTCTCCAAGTTCATAGACTTGACATTTGAATTTCATACTGACAATAAGTTACAGAACAATAGAAATCATTATACTGTGTGATACTTATCAAATGGCTTATGAGATTTTAGTTCAATAAACGAATTCTGTGGAAGCAAATAAACACAGGACATATTAAGCTATATTTTCAAACCATAGACAATAAACTCAATTTTTGTTTGACAATTTAAATGTCAAAATAATGGATTTACTTATTTCTGTTGTATGAAATAGAAATCTATGTAACACTAGACTGAAAATTCAGCTTATAACAGAGGTAACTTACTTACCAAAAAAAAGTTTATATAATGCAAGACTGAATCCGATTTACTAACAGTTTTCTTACTTGTGAATGTAGGTACAACTAAACATGTACTGCATGTAGGCAATTTCTGAAGCCATAGCCCAAGCTTGCTGGATCACAATTCAGGGAACAATTTTCAATCATTTCCTCAAAAAAAAACCCCAAACCCAAAAACCCATTAGGTCATGAAAGAAAAGACTAAGAAAGGTCAAAAAGGAATTCAAAACCCACACGGGCTTTTGGATGGTTTTTGTGAAACTGATTTCCCTCTCAGATATTAGAGTAACATGCGTAATATTGGTAGAAAAATGTTGAAGGCTGTCCAATGGTGGAGCCAAGCAGATCAGTTTGAAGTTCAGTGTTTGGAGACACTGAAGAACTATCGATCCTAAGATACAAAAGAACCAGATCCTTTCAGAACTAGGCACACTGAGTAAAAAGAATTACAGCTTATTCTGCCTGTGGTAAAGTCTCAAAATTACACAGACTCCCAAGGAGAAACTGAAGCAGTTTTGACTGTTCTCTATTAAAAAACATGTGAGAAGACAGAGAAGCACAAAAAAATGCTGTATCAGAATGGACAAAAAAAAAAAAAAAAAGAAGAAAAAAAAAAAGAAAAAAAGACCCTTAAACCTCTTACCAAAGCCATTGCACTACTGTGCTACAGAATTCTTTCAAAATACTTTCTACTTGCCTCTCATTCATTTTTTTCCATTGCTGAGGTTTCTTCTGACTTATTTAAATCCTCACTACCTACTGAGATGAAGCATGTGATTGGAATAAAACCAACAGTAGAATGTGGGAGCTGGGTTTATTTTTTTCTGGTTTAATCAAGCACAGGTCTAAATTTGTTATTATTTTAGATAAAATAAATTTGAACATAGCACATTTTTCTGCAAAGTAACGCTTAAAAAAAGGACATATTGTCAAGTGCTACTAATCTGGAAAACTAGTTTTTGTGACASAGAAAATGCAAAATATTCCCTTTCATCATCAGGTACAAATTCTGCCATCAGTTCTAACCACAGTTAATTAAAGGTGGTAGAAAGAAGGCCACAATTTGTTAGTTTAGAATTGTCTGTTTCTGYGTACTGAAGCAGGATGATTAATGAAGGCAAGAATCATGTCAACATTAAAATTTTGTATTAAACACCTGTTAGCAATSCTTATCTGGATGCTGAAACCAGGATAAAGTCTTTTCATTCTTATTTTGCAATTGCACAAGTGGGTTGCAGAAAAATAAAATAATGAAAAGGCATGCTTTAATTTGGCTTTGTGGAAATTTTTTGCTGACTTACTTGCCCATAGCCACTTGGAGGGAAATCCAAGATTGTCAAAGACAGTCATTTTTATTGGTTGCTTTTCTGGGCCTGGTACTGGTGAATATCTTTATTAATTAATCATTATAATAACCAGATTTTATACCTGATTCACTAGAAGCCATTTTATTCATAGTACTAATGATGTGTGATAGTACAATGGTGTGATATAATGTAATTCCTAACTTCCATCCTCAGGGAGAAAAAAGGCAAGAAAATAATGTTGGACATCAATAAAAAAAGAAGTATGAGAGAAAATCTCTTACAGAACAGATACTAAAATGTGGAGTTATAATGTTGTTTCCAGTCTAGATTTTTGTTGTGTATTTGCTTAAAATCACAAAGAAACAGTAAGACAGAATATGGGATAGGAATATGCTAGGAATATGGGATAAATATACTTAATCATTAAAATAACTTTATTGTTGGAAATGAAAGAATCCAAGGCAGAATTTATAAAAAACATTCACTATTGACAGAAAACTGAAACAAATACTTAATCTAGACTTGTACTCATAACTGGTAGACATAAATTTTGTCCTATACTGAATAATTGGGAAAATTTAACTCACAATGATCTTCATAGATTCAAAAGAGGACAAAAACAAGAGGAGAACTGCATTATATGCAACAGCAAGAAAAATCTTAAAACGTCTGGGACATTGCAGCAAGAAAAGAAAATATCGTTACCGACAAGGCACTTCAGTATTTCTGTCTGCAACAGTGAAAATGAGGAGGCTGGAAGTGGTTGTAAAGTCTAGGAGCTATGCAGATTGACTGACTGTGAATCCTAAGTTTGTATCATGCTAGGAAATTGCAGTGTGTCTATAAAGGTTTTTGATAGGGCCCTGCTTGATAGATATTTAAGAGTGAGACCACATTACCACCCTCCTCACTTTGCCTTGTTTACTCAGGCATGGCACACAGTGAGGATAGCACTCCCTATTTCAGGGGGTGTTTTCAACTTACTGTGTTTTTGTCTGAGAATATCTTTTATTTTTCAAATTTTCTCTTTAGCAAGCTATTCCAAGATACCCACTTTACATGCATAAATCAGCAAAAGGCTTAAATAGTAAACAGTATGTATTACATTACATACAACATTATTCTTTGTTTTTTACTCATAGTGTGGTATAACTGGAACAGATTTCATATGGTATAAATACTGAACAATCACTTTGTTATGCAGAATATTTTGGTATTAGAAAGTTATTTGGTAACTGTTAGGTTGCCAAAAATTTAAAAGCTGGGATGAAACAAAGTCACTGTCAAGAACATTTTCAGCTCTGACACAAAAATACTATGAAGACAATTGGCAATAGAAAGAAATTTTACAAAATCCAAATGTCATTTCATCATTGAAACCAAAATGACTTCAGCATGACCTTGTAAAGCAGTGTATTGATTTTTAACTTCTATTATTACTATGCTTTACCTACCTATGATTCCAGGCCAGTTCAATTTTCAGAAAGCTCTGAAAAATCTTCCCACAAAAGCAAGAAAAGAAGGTTTAGATGTGTACACACAAAGACTAAATACATAAAAGAAATTCTTATGCCACCATTTGTGTTTGTTCTTTATTCTCATGGCATAATTTTATTGACAATTTTTGGAGCAGACTAGGGGTATAGGAGTGCAAACAGGGAAAAGCACGTGATCCATCGATCTGTACAGCATTGTAACTCTGTACGGCATCTTTTAACCCCCATAGGTGTTTGAGGACACAGAGAGGAGGAGAGGTGCTCTGCTGGGTTGGGAAGAAGTTTTCAGAAGAAGTGCAAGAAATGGGATTTAATAAGGGAGAAGTGAAAAATAAAGAGATTTTAGCAATTCCCAGAAATTTATGATTGTATTGCAATTTCAGTGTTTGGTTTAGAATCCTGTTTATACTGAAGATATGGCTGTGTTACATTAGAACCTAAAGGCCTTAATTAAGGCCAGGTTCCCACTAGGCTAAATACAAATATACATACTTGGATAGGACAAATTAGGTATCAATACTTACACTTTACAAAGTGGAAGTTACTGGAAGGTTCCAATAGTTCCCTGAAAGGTAGGCCTTGAAAAAACTTGAACAACTGTCAGCAGTGAACTTGAATAACACAACAGGTTCTGCAGCCTTTATTCATAAATAATTAGTCTATTTTATGTGTAAAATTCTTTTTTTGGTATAAGCATGGCCAGGTGAATCTATCATGTTAGAAATTGATGAACTTTTTTTTCACTATCATCTCCTAAGTATAAAATATCCAAATTAATTTTTCTTGCATCTAGAAATATAGGATCATGATCATCCAATCAGTTTTAACCCTRCAAATAAAGAGTTTACAAAGTTAGAAGGTATGAAAAACATTGCCCTTTTTAAGTTTGTATTTCACTGTACATGGGTAGTCCAAGCAAACCATTATTGTTAGAAGTGAACGTGTGAACTATTAGTAATGCCAATGAGGGATTTATGCTCTAAATTAGTATTTCATATGCCTCATTGCATAAGAGTAAAGGTGGGAAGAAGAGTCCCCTATGGAATAATCACAAAGTCTGTCTTCTCATGTCCATGGATGGGGGTTGTTTATATGCTGTATTCTCCTACTCTTGTCAAAATGGCACCTAACCTAAAGGGAACTTATGTGACAAGCCCGTAAGCATATCAACTCCTTTAGGATTAGCATATAGGTAAAAAGAAGTGTTGTGGCAGCTCTAAAGGAATACATTTTGCTGCCCTGGATATTCCTCTAGAACTGAGCATGCACATGGTGCTTTACGGTTTCTCTATTCACACCACCCTCCTTCAATACTTGTAGAAAGTGCCGTGTGACTTTAAGCTGACTTTAATGAGTCCAGCTTTACATCTGTAAATGGTGTTTCACATAGACAAGTTCAATTTAGGAGTGTGCTGGGGTCTGGTTCAGGGCTGAGTCATACTGAAGTGTCAGCTGCTGAATCACTCATACCACGGCTTATGAAGGTGAAACACCCGCTGGCACTGACCTTTCTTTAGTGTGTGAGACATAACAGCCAGAGTTGGCAGGACTGCCGTCCATATTAGAAAATGTCAATAGATATCTTGCTGTTAGATTCAGAGTCTATTTGTACAACCTTTAATCATTATTAGACACGACATAGGTCAATGCAGTATCTTTGGCACCCAGATTCAAAAGCTTTACTTCGAAAACATTACGACACAAATCATACATSTAAATGTTTATCATTCCAAACATGAGGTGACCATGCTTTGAAAATGTCAGAAGGATCTATATCTTGTTTTCTTTCTTTCTGTCTCTTTGAAAGGTCTAGCTACAATGATTTCTTGTGGCTGATATTTTGGGTATATCTTATACACACACAAACACAGCTGTTATGTTTTTTGAAATAATCTCCTTTGTATGTTGTTTTGTTATTTTTGTCCTTATAAAACTCATAAATTAAAAATACATTAATTCCTTAGAGTGGTCATTGTTTCTGATGGGTCTATTTTTTTCAATCATTTGGAGCATCAGACAGGTACTTCAGTTTTTATACGCTTTACTTTAAATCACAACACTGCCTATAGAGGAAAAGTCCTTCCACTTCAAATATACACTGTGTACTGAAATTCAGGTACTTGTATTGCAGGCAATATATAGATTTAGGTCAAGCGTTTAGGAAATGAAATGTAGCTAAAAATTGAATAAATTAAAACATCTATTAGAAAAAGAATTTAGTAGAATCATTACAAAAAAAGAGAATATTATGTTTCCATGCCTCTGCCAAAAGTTCATGATTTGTTTGTTATTGCTTTTTTCCAAACTCAGTCCATATATTGAGGGATACTTGTGTGGGCAGTTTTCTTAGGACCTCTTGAAAATCTGTTCTTGTAGTGAAGTTCATCATTTCTTTTACAATGAAAGTAAAAAAAATTAACACCTACTTCTGTTTATTAAAATAGAAGAGGACACTTCTCTGACTTTGAATAATAAGAGCATAAATTGTGCTGTCTATAAGCTAAGGACATCAATAAAGAGATTTCTTTTTCAGGAAACTAACAGTGTAAGGCAGTTGTAGTTACTGTGGCAGTCAGAAATGGAAGTGGAATTTGCGGGCCTGATGCTGATCTCAGCTCCTTCACTGACATCTGTGTAGCACTTACTTAGGGAGTATAATCAGAAAGAAAGCCACTGTGAAGAACACAATACTAAAGCAGAAATTGAAAATATCTGCTTAGAACATTTTCCCAAGTTTTAACCACTGAGATTTGCTATAAATTGTTTTTTGTTGTGCTTGTCATGCCTGTTTCTTTACTTGGTCATAGTGCCACAGTAAAGGAAAATGCAGTGCTCCTTTGAAGAAGGAAGACTGGCAAAAAAGACATAGGAAAGTAGCAGACAGAAAGGGTTTGATTAGTCTCTTCTAACTAGGTGTCTGCAATGTGGATGTCTRCTTTGGAGCTTTTAGTCAGTAGAGAGAAAGAGGTACTCTCAGGATGTGGTTCATCTGACATTTTAGATGTCTATTTTAGGATAAGATAGATTGCTCCTCAGAGGAGCCTGTTTCTCCCTATCAGCTATAAAGAAAAGCTAGACAGTTATTTCAGAAGCATAAATCTACATTATAGATGCCTACGTTTTGTCAGATGAATCCCACTGATTGTCTACAGAGAACAGAAAGAAGCAGAAATTTATTTTATTCTAATAAAACCCTGTGTTCAGTGTTAGAGCAATATGACTCTGAAGCCTATTATGGTAATTTAGATTGAGCATTTTTGCACTGTTGAACATAATGGAAGACAAATAGTGTAAGTCAAAGCGGAAGAAAGGCCGGTGTAATATTAAGCATTCAACTGGTCCTACTTAAACCAACAATACAATCAACTGAGTGCACCTGGGAGGATTTTTTCTTGTGTCACCTCCACAGGGGTTTTCACAGTTGCAGAAATGAGATGGTTTCAAAAGGGACGATGAGGGAGTGGGGACTCTGTAAGGGATGATAACCCAGTGTGTATCACAGAGCTCACACACTACGGTGGTATAGGAGGATGTTTTGCTTCAGTGTGCCATGTAGCATGGTGCAGAGATTCCYAAGATAACTGTGCTCAGCGCAAGCCAGGTGACAGGCAATGCGTGTCACATCAGGCGGTGGCTTGTTTACACAGCTCTGACTCTTTAGCAAGCTGAGCCAGCACTTCTTAGCACTGCACTGCACGCACGTGCCAGCCTCGGTGTGGTTAGGTCAGGAATCTGTGCTCTGCGTCACGATACCGTATAAATATAGTCACAAAGTAGCAACAAATGGCTGTGATGCCCCATCTCTGCAATGCTGCAGGTTGGACTGCAATTTGTAARGAAGGCCCAAGTGCTGGACATAAACAAATTATCCAGACACAAAAGTTGAAAAACCTTGATTCTTATAAAACTCTATAAATGCAGCTTCATAATTCTTTATTTCTAGTATAAATGCATGTCAGTATTAAGAGATCAAATTTTGTAGACTAGAAGACTTTTGGCAGTCAAATTATACGACTACTCTCAAAAACAGATATGTCTGAGAAATTTATATATGATTTAAAGTACACTAGGTACTCATTTCTGCATTCTGAACGAATCTTGTTAACTCAGAGGAATTTCAAATTCTCTGAACAAAAGTAAGAATAGAAAGGAGAATATTTTCTACATACTTAACTACACAGGGATTTTTATCACTGGATGTATTATATACATATATATATAACATATAAAAATAAATACTATAATTATATGTATATGCTTATATACGTATAAGTGTTTGGATATATCTCTCTGAAGATATTAAAAAAACAACTGGACACAGTCCTGCACAACTTGTTCTAGCTGACCCTGCTTCAGTAGGGGGTTTGGGCTGGATGATCTTGACAGATCCCTTCCAACCTAAATAATTCTGTGGTTATGTGATATTAATAGGTTTAAATATGTTTTAGACAAAAGAGAATAGAAGAAAATCTGGCTTAAGACTTAACTGATTTTCCATTATGTTTTTTATTCTCTAAAGAATGATTCAGAAATATTATAGTAGAAGMAAAGTAATGGAAAAAAATCTGCATTCAAAACTTCAGTGAAAAGTCACAGATTTCCAGTGTGAGACTTTGGATCAAGTTTGCACTTACATTTCAATGATAAACTCGAGTCAGAACTTTGTTTTACCTGACAGCTAAGTTGTATTGTCCTTTGAATCTCCATCATCTATCTCAACCATGACAGTATCCAGTAGTCATGTTGTAATTCCTTTTATTTGTTAGATCAAGGGAAAACATCTGCAAAGATTACTGTGAAAACAAAAGCCTAAAATACAGCCACGGCTTGTATAAAATYGTACAAAAAATCTTACAATGTCTAGAGAGACATCTGTGATTATTGCTCAGTTCTGCTGGAAGTTCTTTTGTAAAATTCACCAACAATGATAGCTGATGACCTTATCAGGCCTCACTCTTCTGATGAAACCACGGCGTCATCACTTCCCTGCTGGAGTTGTGTGTCAGTCTGCTGTGAGACTGTGTGATCGCATGGAAGTTACTGTTTTTTCTTGCTTTTGAATTCTAACAAGAAAGGAAATCAGAAGAGTTGGTTGCGGTTCATTGTGGATGCTACAGAAGATGGGAACTGCAAAATTTCACAGTTTAAAAGTATGCAAGATCAGACTGGGCTTGCCACTGTGGGTGAACAGAGATAAGGGGGCACTAGAATTGTCTCCTTCCAAATGCACATAGTTAGTCCATGCTAGAGCTGCTATCAGATCTGTGGCTGATTTACATCGACAGAGCACTAGAAATTCAGCAGTTTCACGTATTGATATCAGATAAGGATGAATTCCAAAGGAGCACAGGAGACTGGAAGTTAGCACCACCAGCAGTTTTTGACTCCGGAAAAGTTAACAAAGACTAGTTCCAGACAGAGACATAATATTGCAATTTCTTATTGAGTGTTGGCTATTGCTTTTAAACAATACATAAAACCACAATTTATCCCAGGAAACATTTTCCTTAAGTAATTTTCATATGCAGTGTATAATGTAGAGGAAGAAACATACACTACCTTTACTGTTACTATTTATAAGCAATTTCCTAATTATCACAGTTCCAATTTATTTCAGATCTCATCATAAAGTTATTTTTCAAGTCACAGCAGAAGCTGTGGATGGYTATTGAAATCTGTGTGCAAGATCCACATATGTAAATCTTGTGATAGTCATAAATCACTAATTGTTTAGCATTATCATTGGGTAGTATCTAAGACATTACAGATTCTTCTCTCTGCTTACGGGAAGTAACTGTTTTGTAACATGCAAATGAGTTCTTTACTAGTGATCAGTGTACAGCATTGCTTGTTCCAATATTAATCTAAAGAGGAAAGGACTAAAAGACCTTGACACCTTAAATATAACCTAGGCAGAGCTGAGATGTCCAATGCCCTGACTCAATTGTCATCATCAAAAACATCTAAATTTATTTAAAAAAAATCTCACAACAACACTCACTAATCTGCCTCCTCCCCCATCCCCCGCAAAAAAAAAAAAAAGACCCACCAAAAAAAAATCTTGTTGGCTTTGGAAAGTTTCCGCATACTCCCAGTATTTTCTCAGAATGGTCCAAAATTGTCAGATGTGATCACTCAGTGATGAACAGGATTGATCCAGAAACCCCATCTTCCCCTTTATGAACACTGCCTGGCTACCCAGGCAGTTTCCTGCAGGTCCTCACATTAACTACAGAAAACTGGGGATGTTTTTCTATTGCTGTTTATGTCTTTCATTTGCACTCATATTTTTTCTCATTGCACAATGTTTGTTTGTTTTTTTTTTTTTGTTTGGTTGATTGTTTTTTTTTTAACATGATTGCAACATGCACTGCTCTAACAGGTCTAATACAGTTGGTTATTTTTTCTGTTTCTTTCTTTGTTCCTGTTAGGTATAAATGGGAAATAAATTTAATTATTAGTCATATAAAATCTGCATAAAACTAATCAGATTTGATTGCATTTTAAAATAACTTCTATATTTATCTATAGATAAGCTTGAAACAGTGTTGTGATTCCTTTTCCAAAGTTTTTTATTATTTTAATAGTGCACATGGGCCCTAAATGAATGTGCTATATTATTCATGCCTTGCTTTGTTGTCACAAGCTAATACTTAATGCCAAAATTAAGATGTTTCAAATGAGCTTATAATAAATTAGTGTTAATTTGGATAGTTGCCCATCAATAAATGAAGCAGACAAGAAGACCCTGAACTCTGATTTGTATCTCTTGGGGATTTTAATTCTAACTAGTAGCAAAGAAAAAGAGAAATATTGTACTAAACTAAATCAAATAGTACATTTTGGTGATGAGTAGACAAATGCTGTAGGTRGCATAAAAGAAATATATCAGTTGAGTATTGACCCTCCAGGGGAATGTCCTCCTGTAAACTGTAAACCTTAATATTTTTTGTATTTTCTAAACAATAATTATTGTTAAGGATTATGACTTAGTATTTTAAATACATCCCCCACAAAACTAGCATTCATAGGCGTAATATTTAGTTCCCAGTGTTTCTTAACTGGGCCATACAGCCTATGAGAGCTCCTAGGATTGGCGTCCCCCGTATTAGCTCCTGACTGTGTTAGGACAAAAATAAATCTCATACACACAATTATTGGAAGATATAATCCCTCTAACACTCATTAGAGAGCCAAAACAAGTAGCAGGGAAGAGCTCCACTGATCAAGCATGTTCTRGGAGGAAAAAAATGTATTCTTGGTAATGGCAGAGGCCCTTACCCTGTGTTTCTAATGTAGATCCCTAATGTAGGCACACGTTAAGTGTATTTTACTTTTCCTAGGGAAAAGATCCAGTCTTCCTAAAATGAACGTTTATAGTTAAAGCCAAAGCTGTGAAAGTAGTAGGTCTTCCTGAAAAACTTTCTAGGCTAGCGCTCCAGCAGGAAGCTGGGGTTGCAAAAAATGGGTGTTTTCATTTCATCTTCAGACTGGAAAACCTTTAAAAACAGGCTCACAATGCTGTTACAAAAGAACCCCTGAAAAGAGATGCAGATGAGTTACCATTACTAATTACTGACAAAAGAGCTTTCAGGGATGCAAAGCTTTGGGATCTGGAAAAAAAACAGCTCTAGATGCAGTAACAAATCCACAGTTTAGAAAAATATTTTTCAAAGTGTTTTTCAAGGTTAATAGGTGCAGATGATAGTGAAAAAGATGTTCTATTTCCTATCTCCAGTTCGTCCATTCCTGTCCACTCTAAAGATATTTCTATCAACAAAAGGCAAAGTTAAAGAAAAAGATTTGCTGTAGAGATACTCTGAATTAAGTACTCTGAACTACAGCACTTATAGGTATTTCTTGGCTCGGATGGGACATTTTTGGTACAGACCTTATCTACCATGTGCAAGGAAAAACCAGCAAAAGACACAGTCTATTTTGGAAGCACAGTTTAATTTTGAGAAAATATTTTTTTATTTACTTACTATCAAGGAAAACATTACAATCATTGCTAGGTCATAACTTCCTGTCTTTACTTTGTTTTAATTCTAATTAAATGGAATATTTACTACCAAGTGGTCCCCTGAGAGAAAGCATGAGGGACATCTTTATGTCCTTGAAACTAGAGATACTTTTGTCATTTATTCTAGTAAGGTCTCAGTTTCACCCAAGTTATCAGGGAAGTTATGATCAGGACCTTATGCAGTTAATGGAGATGTGCTACCCAAGCCCTCATCCTAGGTAGAAATCCCACAAAGTCGAYGAGACATTGCTTGTGAACAGGTTTGCCAACACAGTTCCAAATGCCATATTAGAGACTTGAAGGAAAACCAAACCAAAGCAAGGAACTTTGAGAAGCAAATTTACCAAATGAGAGGTGAAGGATGTTCTTAAGTTGGGAATGCCATAAGTGTTATCTATATAGACTTTCTGAGGTAGATGTGAATCGGGAGCAAGAGAACTGGAAAGTACCTAAGTGCCACTGCCCTGGCCATTCTCACTATAGGATATTCTGCATAATCCTTCGTGGCAGGAAGGGGTGACAACTCTCTGTGCTTCAAACTGTGCAGAAACTATGCAGCAAAATGTTCAGCCTGCCCTGAATATCCCCCGCCTATCCTCAGGTCGTCCTAGTTTTGGTTGACCCAAGGCAAACAGAAAACTTCTGGCCAGCTTGGGTTGTAGGTAGGAGCTCATTTGTCTCACTTGAAAAAAGTCTAGAGGAAGTTTTAAAATAAAATTAAGATGATAGGATAAGTTTAAGGAGATCTGGAGTCATCTCTTACCTCTGCTATAGATTTCCTTGAGATTCTCTTTCTGTCTTTGCTTACTCAAAAGGCCAGGACAATAGGTCTCTTCTGTTACCCTTTGTCATTCTTGTTTGGCAGGTCACTGTTATGGGGAGATTCTCGCACTGTAAATTCCTTATTAATTATTTATGCAGGACCCAAGGCCTAATGTTTTGTATATATGTATATACACGTATATATAGGTTACTCTGTGTGTAACATCAGGAAATGCTCATTCATTATTGATAACTATCTTTCAGATCACATGCGATATGGCTAAATATCTAACTGTAGTAAAAAATGTTATTTACAATTTTGTTTTTCTAATTGTAAAAGACACTATATTGCAAAGAAGATAGATATTCTTAACAAGGTGATATTTTCATAAGAAGTTTTGAAGCTGCTCAGAGGTTTGCAATGTTAGAAATTGTTTCTGGAATGATAAAATTAATGGGCAAAGTGTAACTGTAAAACATCGCAGATCTATTACGTGCAGATAGAAATATCAACTTCATTTTTACTCAGACTGGCAAAGATAAGTCATGTTGTTGACAAAAAAAAATGTGTGAATGTCAACCCAAATATTTAATCTGTCAAAATAAAAAGTAAAACCAAACCACATAGTTATAATGGAAAGTTGTACGGAAAATTACTTATAAATGTTTTTATAAATTAACCAATAACAACATGATCCAGATGTTGCACTACCATTCTGAGGTGTGTTTGAAAAGAACTCTGACTGAGGTACTTATGACTAAACTGGGTCTTAGTAGAGCATCATATAAATGAAGACACAAGAGGCATCTGTAGGAGAGAGAAATTAGTATGTACACACAATTGCATTCATACAACTAGTATAAGTAACAAATGCTGACTTTGTTCTAGTCAAAAGACTTGTTAAACTTACTTAAACATAACAAACACTAATATATAAAGAACTCTGGAGGCAAAGTATTTTAGTGTGCACTTCCCTTCAATAAGTACATTGTTTTCCATAGATGTAAATTTTTGATATAAAGAAACTTAACATGGAAATCTGAAACCTTTCCTCTTTACGCACCTTTCCATGCAACGCTACAGGCTTGGGGAAGAGTGGCTGGAAAGCAGAAAAAGGCCTGGGAGTGCTGGTCAACAGCCAGCTGAACATGAGCCGGCAGTGTGCCCAGGTGGCCAAGAAGGCCAACGGCATCCTGGCCTGTATCAGGAATAGTGTGGCCAGTAGGAGTAGGGAGGTGATCGTGCCCCTGTACTCGGCACTGGTGAGGCCGCACCTCGAATATTGTGTTCAGTTTTGGGCCCCTCACTMCAMGAAGGRCATTGAGRTGCTGGAGCRTGTCCAGAGAAGGGCRACGAGGCTGGTGAAGGGTCTGGAGCACAGGTCTTATGAGGAGCGGCTGAGGGAGCTGGGGTTGTTTAGCCTRGAGAAGAGGAGGCTGAGGGAGACCTTATCGCTCTCTACAACTACCTGGAAGGAGGTTGTAGCRAGGTGGGTGTTGGTCTCTTCTCCCATGTAACTAGCAATAGGACAAGAGGAAATGGCGTCAAGTTGTGCCAGGGTAGGATTCGATTGGATATCAGGAAAAATTTCTTCACCAAAAGGGCTGTCAAACACTGGAACAGGCTGCCCATGGAAGTGGTGGAGTCACCATCCCTGGAGGTGTTCAAAAAACGTGTGGACGCGGTACTTCAGGACATGGTTTAGTGGGCATGGTTGTGTTGGGTTGATGGTTGGACAATGATCTTAGAGGTCTTTTCCAACCTTAATGATTCTATGATTCTATGATTTATCTTATTCCCTCTTCTTCCTTTTCTTTTTTACAKAAATACCAGATGAAATAAAACAATACAAGACAAAAATTACCAAACAGATGTATAAACAAAAAATAATTAGCTAGAAGAGAAGATATATTCCAGGATATGATGGAACTAATATGATATTTCATCCTGGTGTCCTGAAACCTCTGTACAGTCTATCAAGTTCAACATTTGGCTTCTCATATTAAAGATATTAAAAATGAAGAGATATGAACATGGAGTTTGCAATAAAGCAAATATCTTCTACACTTTTAATTTCTAAGATGAACAATATTTTTAATGCTCAGAGAGTACATTCCCAACACTGTGGTTTCCCTAAGGTCAATAAGATGCAGCAGTGCAGTTACAGTAATCAGATATGACCTTTAACAGTTTTAATTTTTTTTTCACTGTAATTTAATAAAAAAACGTTTGAGAAAAACATTATGCTTTTTTTGTCTTGCTTGAATCAACCCATTTTGTCTAAGACAGGGAATCATACTCATTAGAGAGTATATTTAATAGGTTCATATGTGGTTCAGTTCCCTTTCAGGCTAATGGCTGTGGGATTATAATGTTATAAGGGATTTACAGCATCAATTTATTGTGCTTCYTGGTTATGAAGATAGGAATGAAGCCGAGTGTGCAGAGGTACTCCCAGATGCTCAGAGCAGAAGGGAGCAATGGGGATGGGGAAACCTCAAAGCCTGGGAAGGTGAGAAGAAGATTTTGTGGGATGCTATTGTTTCACCTGTTTCATAACCTATACTCTCTCTAAAATGTAGGCAGAGACATAGTACACACCAGTTTACAGTTCTCCTCAGAAGTTCCTTGCACAACCTCAACTCTTTTTGCACTGTCCATATTAATGCTCTAGGCAGTTGACCTGTAACTGTGAGGAAGCAGTTGCACTGTTAGGAAATTTGTTGTTCTGGAAAGAAGTTTAGAACATAGCAGTAATTGTGTTTGAGTCAAATAAATATTTGATCGTAGATCCCCACAGAACTATCACTTTCACTCTTTTCTCCTCACGGCCATTGTTCAATCCACCAGGACTGCAGATACTGGGATCTAGAATCACTGAGATGAGGCTGTGAGTTCATTGTGAGAAAGAAGATCATAGCTTTAACTCCGTGAAATTAGTTTCTTCTTGTTTTACAAAGAAAAYAGGTTTGTATATGTGTACATGCATTTATATGTTCAATATATATTGAAAACTGCAATATAAATTCAAACACAGCTGAGAAACAATAAGTTAATTTAAGGAAAAACATAGACAAGTTGAAATGGCCTAAGATTTTTTAATATGTTGACAATCACATATTTGTTTTGCTATTGATAATTTTATTGTATTAGTAATGCTGATTTTCAGTTTGGAATCATGTTACTACTCACGTCGTACGATCCGCTTTATTTCAACCTTGTCTTTTGAAGAAGGAATGGTGACAATCAAAACTCAGCTTTAGTTTGTGAGCCAAAACCTTTCTCATTCTTCTGTTCAGGAAGAGAAAGTACCTGAAGTATTTTTCACGTGAGAATACTGACGTTATCAAGAAAACTCAACTATAAGATGAAATATACCTAAGCACTCTTCATGAATGTTCATTCACTCAATGTCAGAAGGAAAATTAGGGCAAAATGTTCAGTCAGAACCGGGAACTTGAAAGACAAGAGTGTAACCAAGTTACAAAAATGATGGGTTTATGTCTCTAGATCAGACTAAACCCATAGAGTATTTATCAGCATGGTGAATTTCCTCAAATCCGTTTGGGAACAACTCCTGCTTTCCATTGTTTGTTTACTTGGCAGTTGTCACCCATTTCAATGGCAGTAAAAGTTGGCTAGATTTTGGGATTTGGTCCAGCTGTTGGCTTCACTTAGGAGGAGATCATTCATCGTTCAATATGTATGCTTTTTTCCTAGACTTTTGCAGTGCAGGAATATTATGAGTGGAGAAGAAAACCACTTCTTTTTCTATCTCATTTTTTCCGAGGAAAACATTTAGCTTCTATGTGTTGTTTATATACAAACCAGACATCTGGTTCTCATGTTGAGTAGCTTTCATGAATGTCAGGTAATGAACAGATCATTGTTTTTTATTTTGCACTGAGGTAGCACCTCTAATTGGAAGACTTCCAAGTATTTGAAAACACATCCATTAGCTTTTTCTGTAGCTGGATTTTTCTGCTTGTCAGTTTTAGGAATCAAAATATAAAGTTTTCCTCTGTTTCTGTCTCTTTTCTTATTCATCCTGTTGTGGGAGTATATAACAGGCCTTTAATCCTGTTAGCCTATGTAAAAATACCAGTGAAAACAGGAGTATTAGCTTCATCTGGTATACATCTTTACTGTGGATCTTGGCTATTCAGTCAGGGTCCTGGCTTCATTGGCTTGACTATATTAACTCTAATTTTGGCCCAGAGGATATCAGTCTTTCATTCCTGCTGCAGCTGAGTTTGTAAAATGTGCACTTTGAACCCTGCAAATTATTTATTGGCATTAGAAATTTCGGAGTCCTGATTCCTCTGTCCAGTTTTTGGCCGTGACCACAGTGGCAGTATTTATGTCGGCTTACTGCTCGGTGCCTGGCTTGCTCTGTGGTACAGGTCTTCCAAAATCAATGCCGAGCTCCAGCTAACCCATAGCCAGTGAATAAATACTCCTTGAAACTGCATCTCCTTGCACTTGGAATAAATAAAGATTAGCTGTGAGTTACTGAGAACCAGGCGCCTTAATATTATAAGCCCCTAAATTTGAGGCACTGAAGCTTGAAAATATTGTCTATTATTGACCAAGATCATTTAGGCTTCAATCACTTTCCTCTTCCTCTTACAAACATGGAATATTGCATGTTTTTCTTCCAGATGGGTATGCAGGCAAGGTGGTGGTTACTTGCTGAAATGCACGCAGAGCTGGTGGAAGGGCCTGAAGCACAACCCGGGTATTAAAACAGTGAGTACTCTGAGCTTTAGGACTCCTTGTAGTACACTCAGAATTTCCATTTGAATTTAGCCATTGGCAAAAACATTTGCAGATGTGGAAATTACATTTTAATTAGTTTGTATGACTACACAAGGTAGGTTTGTTGCAGGAGTTACCATAATTACTAGCAGCAAAATTGATATAATAATGGCCATATGGGTATTTTTCTGTAATTATCATTATTATCTAATCAGCTTCTAAACACTGTCCTGGCTTCTGAATAGTTAGAGGTGACTTTTGGGGCTAGATTATTCTCTTGTTTTGAGATAAATGAATGGAAACACACTGAGGATATTCTTCCCTAGACCATTTTGATTAACAGCAGACACTGTTCTCGTTAGTGTTTTGAGCAATTGATATTTGAAAAAAAAACCCCAAACCCAATGTTGTCCAACTTCTTTCATTGCTGCTTCTCCTTTTTGCTACTCAGTAAAATAGGAACAGCTGCTTCTTTCAGAGAGGGGTCGGCTTCTCAGAACTGTGCTGCATGGAGCCCAGGGCGATGTGGACCACAGGTCACCTCTTTGGAATCTGGGTTTTCAGGTGAGCTGAGAAATCAGCTGAGCCCTCAATGTGGGCCAGGAAGGAGAAGGATGCTGCAGAGGGAGCTCGATGCACAGCATGTCACCTCCCTACATACATCTCCTGGAGATGATTCAGGCCCATGAAATTACCTGACAGCTGCCGATATAGTTAGGATGATCCTTTAAGGCTCTGCTTCACTCTCTCCACCTGTCAGCTTCCTCTGCACATGATATGCCTGTAAGAAGAAATGTACCATCTCCCCAGAAATCTAATACACAGCTTCTTTTGCTTTTGATGTAAAGATGTCACCACKACTTCAGAAAGTGTTATTTTCTAAAAGTAGTTTCAAATGCTTGTTAATTTTTTATTAAGGAAGACACCCTTTTGAAATAAGAGATGTAAAAAAGAAAAATTCTATTTATTTTCCCCTCATATTTTCTTATGCTTAAAATCCATCCTTTCTAAGTTCAGTTCTATACATTATTCCTTAATGAAATAAATTCTGTCTGTTTGAGCAAAACATCTTCTTTAATAAAATCCTTTTATGGACCTGAAATGTTATTTACTTCATTGAGATCTATTACTCAACTTTCCTCAGAATCTTGGCAGGTTTTGGATTAATATTAAAAGAGCCACTATGGAGACAGCATCCCATACTAGCTGCTGTTCCATAAATATGCAAAGAAATGTAGCCTCTTATACTTTTTCTAAACTATACTAGCTGTCCTGGTTTTGGCTGGGGTGGAATTAATTTTCTTTCTAGTAGTTGGTATAGTGCTATGTTTTGGATTTAGTGTAAGAAGAATGTTGATAACACACTAATGTTTTTAGTTGTTGCTAGGTAGTCTACTTTCYCAAGGACTTTTCAGCTCACATGCTCTGTGAGGTGCACAAGAAGCTGGGAGGGAGCATAGCCGGGACAGCTAGGCCAGCTGGCCAATGGRGTATTCCATACCATATGATGTCATGCTCAGCATATAAGGCTGGGGGAAGAAGAAGGAAGTGGGGGACGTTCGGRGTGATGGCGCTTGTCTTCCCAAGTAACCGTTACGCGTGATGGAGCCCTGCTTTCCTGGGGATGGCTCAACACCTGCCTGCCCATGGGAAGTAGTGAATGAATTCCTTGTTTTGCTTTGCTTGCGTGCGTGGCTTTTGCTTCCCCTATTAAACTGTCTTTATCTCAACCCACGAGTTTTCTCACTTTTACCCTTCCGATTCTCTCCCCTGTCCCACCCGGGGGAGAGTGAGCGAGCGGCTGTGTGGTGCTTAGTTGCCGGCTGGGCTTAAACCACGACACTAGCTTATAAGACAAGAGGCTGATTTCTTTTTCCACACCTTCAACATCTGTTCACCATTGAAACTCTGCATTTTTTGTAGGTTTGGTTCCTTGCTGGGTATATGCCTGAGAGATCAAGCAGAACTTCACATCTGTTTTTTTTTTCTGGCAGTGTACTTGCCTGAGAAATCAAGTGGAAATACACATCTGGGATTTTTCTAATTGGTCTTAATATGTCTGCAAGTATTTCCAACAAAGAAAGCCAAAAGATTAATTAAAAGGATGTTACCAGGTTGAAAAAACAAAAAACCAAAAAAACCTTGAGAATCTTGTCTTATGTTCCTAAGGAAGTTGGTTTTGGTTTTGTTTTAAATTCCTTTCATGTGCAATACTTGCATTTACTTTCACTGTTATTAATGATGRCCACTAGTTTTCTTCACTTCTTTTCTCAAAAACAAACAAAAAATTCCCTTCACATGCATCTGCTTGTAATTTTTAATTTTTATACAGGTTATAAACTTTGGTCTTCAGAAAACAGAAATACTTTCAGTGATATTCGTGAATACACAGTATTTAAGCTTTTGCAAAACTGTAAATCAAATTCAAATGTAAATAGTAAATTAATCTCCTTAATTACAAAGGGCTCTTTGAGATGGGTGAGTATATTTTTTCACCCTCATTTAGTCATCCCATGTGAAGAGTTAAAGCTACGAGCCTTATGTTAGTAGCCTCCATGATACAAAGGGTGGAGAGCTGGRTCCTCCAAAGTTAGCATCATCTAGGTAGCACTATTTCTGTTTAAAAGACATAAAAGTTTCTCATGTGTCATGACTTAGTAACTTCAATAGAACTTTACAAGCAATAAAAGTCTCCTCAGTGTGATGAATGAGCTGAAAGACAAATTAAGGTTATGCACTTAAGTTCCAATGCTGCAAACTTTTACATACGTATTGTGAACAGTTCCATCCACCTCTGTGAGACTGAGTAGCCCATGAAGTTACTATGTGTAGTGTTTTGCAGATCTGGTGCTACACATCTACAGGGACACTTTCTAGATGCTCATTTACAGTTATAAACTTTCATTCCATTTAAAATAATTTTAAAACTGTATTATTGTGACTTTAATCCTGCTCAAGCACAGTAACTTTTGTATTTAGGCAAATAGCTAATAATTATACAGTTAATATAGATGTCACTAAGTGTAATTAAGTGTCACTATCCTCTGTGTAATAGACTGTGGTATTTTTAGAGTTACAACCCTTTCAACGTGAGACAAAGGCATAAATAAAAAACTCAATCATTTCAGATAAGCAGATGGATCCTGAATTAAGAAGAGACAGAAGAATATATAGACATCTATTAAATCTGATAGACATGACAGAAGATGCTTGCTATTAAACATTTACTGTGTATATGCCCACAATAATTTATATTTTGAGCCTATATTTTGGCACATGATAACAAGAAGTAAATTGTGCTAAATGCAGGCAATTAAGAGATTGTCTTCTTGCAAGAGGACCACTTTACTAGACTAAATGGAAAGTACAAATCACTGTGCGTAGTAAGAAGTCATCCAGCTATGCAATTATTAGATCAGTTTTTATCTTCCGCTGAAGAATAAATACAGCATAGCTATATAAGAGTGTATGGGGGAGGAGATACCACAGTGCACTAGCCAGCTAGAAAGTCCAAATACTCTATGACATCCTGATATATAACATTATCTTTTAAAATATTTGAAACAAACTTGGAAAAAATCAGTGCTATAGATCTTCCTGAGGGCCCAAATTACATATGAATGCATTAGTTTTCATTCAACTTTTCTCTCGACTGACATACATGAAAGMAAGCTTAATTTGTTTACACAGTAGTATAGGTCGTTTATAGGACAGACTTTGTCTAAGTCCTGCATGAAAATTCCCTGTAAGGATCTGAAGTGATTAAAGGGTTACAAGAATCTTTGGCCTGTAAGGTTTACCACAAAATTATATAAAAAATCAGCCATTGCTGTAGGGCAAAGGGTCATACTCTTTATGGGGCTACGTCATTGCTACAACATCCATGACTGGATTCTACATTCATGGTCACTGGCTTCTTGATCATGCTCCTCTCATTCAACTTCACTAGAGTAAGACAGCAACACACCACATTGTGTATGGTTTGGATAAGCAGATTATGCTCTTTCTCTATCATGTCACTAGTGTCATGGCAGAGAAACAAAGGTGAACCTCTGCTTTAGCACAATTCAATCATAGAGATTTGAGCAATGCTAACATAAATATTAAATATCTTACTAACTTAAAATACATTCTGGTTCATGACCTCATGTACTGAAAAGAACATTTTCTCACACTCCTGTAATAAACTCCCCTTTTAGGATAGGTTAAATTATGGTCAAATTCTGCTTTAAATTTGATAATCCATTACCTATGTATTAAGTCAGTTTGTAATACCTGAAATAGATCCCAACAGTCCGAGTTCATCTTTTAAAGAAAACATCCTTATAAAACTATGCTCTATGGCTAATGCAACATCAGGTATTTGCTTCTACATTTACTGTGAGCAAGCCACAGAAAATGTATATTTTCCCAATACTAYGTATTTTTCATGCCAATGACTCATGCAATTGTTAAGCAAGAAATGCATAATATTTTCTATGACTTCAGAGAGATTAAATTGATGGAAAAGCATCACTACAGTATATTTTGAAAAATTGGAAAATATACAGAGATTCATATTTTCAGGGAGAATACAAATTTAGGATGAAATAAAGATATCTTACATCTGCATGGACCTCCAGTGTTTGCTGCATTTATCTAACAGCTGCATAATACAGCTGGGTGTCAGCATATACTGAGTAAAGAGAGGCAGAGAACTAAGCAATAAGACACATGGAAATGGTGTAAAAAAATGGGGGAAATGGATATAGAGTGGAGTAACATGAYGGTGGATATGATTTTAGAATACGATTGGAGAGAAATCAGAGCGCTATGCGACAAATACACCATGATATGATCAAAAAAGAAACAAGGTTTTATGGTGATGTAAGCAATGTCCTAAAAATAAAAGAACATTTTGTCTCAGTGCTCATTAGACATCATAAGATTGATGTGTATGGAAGAGAAAAGGTCTGGTGGGTTGACTTTGGCTGGACACCAGGTGCCCACCAAGCTGCTCTATCACTGCCCCTCCTCAGCTGGAAAATATGGCTAAAGGCTCATGGGTCGAGATAAGGACAGGGAGAGATCACTCACCGATAACTTGACTCAGAGAAATTAATTTAATGCATTGCCAATCAAAAGTCAGAGTAGGATAATGAAAATTAAAAACAAATCTTAAAACACTTCCCCCCCACCCCTCCCTTCTGCCTGGGCTCAACTTCACTCCCAATTTCTCTACCTCCTCTCCCCGAGTGGCTCAGGGGCACAGGGAATGGGGGTTGCAGTCAGTTCATCACACTTTGTCTTTGCTGTTCCTTCCTCCTCACACTCTTCCCCTGCTCCAGTGTGGGGTCCCTTCCATGGGAGACAGTCCTCCACAGACTTCTCCAATGTGAGTCCTTCATAAACTGCTCCAGCGTGGGTCCCTTCCACGGTGTGCAGTCCTTCAGGAACAGACTGCTGCAGCGTGGGTCTCCCATGGGGTCACAAGTCCTGCCAGAAAACCTGCTCCAGCGTGGGTTTCTCTCTCCATGGGACCACAGGTCCTGCCAGGAGCCTGCTCCAGTGTGGGCTTCCCACAGGCTCACAGCTTCCTTCAGGCTCATCCACCTGCTCCAGTGTGGGGTCCTCCACAGGCTGCAGGTGGATATCTGCTCCACTGTTAACYTCCATGGGCTGCAGGGCACAGCCTGCCTCACCATGGTCTTCACTACGGGCTGCAGGGGAATCTCTGCTCTGGTGCCTGGAGCACCTCCTCCCCCTCCTTCTTCACTGACCTTGGTGTCCACAGAGTTGTTTCTCTCACATATTCTCACTCCTCTCTTCTGACTGCTGTTGCACAGGATTTTTTTTCCCCCTTCTTAAATACGTTATCACAGAGATGCTATCACTGTCACTGATTGGCTCAGCTTTGGCCAGCAGTGGGTCCATCTTGGAGATGGTTGACATTGGCTCTATCGGACATGGGGGAAGCTTGTGGCATCTTCTCACAGAAGCCACTCCTGTAGCCCCCCAGCTACCAAAGCTTTGCCACACAAACCCAATACAAAAGGGTATGAAAAAAACAAATATGAAGTGGAAGGGAAACTCACCTCTAGAGAAAGAAATATTCAAAGAGCTCCATATCCTTATGGGATGCGGGAGAGGGGAAAGAAGATAAAGAGATTTCAGTCTGTCCCAGACTTCTGAAACAACTAGTACATGGCATTGCAGACACAGTAAAATGTTCTTAATGAATCAAACACTTCAGAAGCCATATAATTTAAAAAGATAATATTACCTAGCAATTACTAATGCAACACCTCAAATTAATAATGAGGGATGTATTCAGACACTATAGCCTTGTTAATCTGACCTCAGTCACATGAAAGACTTTAGAACAAATGATAATAAAAAATCATTAAGCTTTCTAAGGGAATAAAAATATGTGCTGAAATTGATAACCAAATGATTCAGGCTTTATTCAAGATCTGGTATATCATACAGGAAAACCATGATCATTCTGAGGGCTATAGAAATAAGATGACACAAGTACTATGTGGTTAGGAACATTGGACACTTAGTAGTCTCCAAAAATTGTGATCTGAGTTTACTGGCTGAAAAGGACTTTGGAGAAGATCTTAATATAATAATTGATAACAAGCTAAATATGAGGTTTCCAAATGTTAAGCTGTGAAAAACAGAATCTCGAGCTATATCAGAAATGGTATTTCTGGCAGATATAGGAAGATGTATGTGTCATCACACCTGATGTTAGCAAAACCTCATGTGGAACCGTGTGCTCAGTTATGGGTACCCATTTGCAAGAGGGCAGACTCAAACTGGAAGATCATTTATTACAAACAGTTGAATGGAAAGTTGGAGTTATGGGAGTCAGAAGAATTTGAATTTTAAATAAAATAAGGGTAAGAGGGACATGACCGTTTATGACTATATCAAAGCAGGTACATACTGGGAAGAGAGAAAAGCTAGAAGATTATCCTAGTTCAGGAAAAATTCGTATGTAATCAAGTTGGATTAGCTTGAGTAAATTTTGACTGGTATTTGTAAGACAATTCCTTAACAGAGGTTCTGGAACAGCCTTTAAGTCAGAGGAAGGGATGGGTACATGACATACCAATACAAGAGGGAACTTCCTAGATTTATAACAGGAATTGTGTCATAAAGTCACTTCAACAGAAAAATATGTGATTGGAAAGAACATAGCTTTCAGCTTTATATTCTACTACAAATATTCTTCTGAAGGTACTGGATGTGCTCAGAATTACTGAATCTCTTAATTTCTCTGCAGGGTGGAAAAAAGTCCATTTTTTTCCCCTCCTTTTAAGATTGGTCCGTGCTGGGTAATGGACTTCTGCCTATTATCTTTTGGGTTAAGTGGTGTGGATGCGTATTTTGGATTTGAACATTCCCGTGTTCAGTCCTCTTGATGGCAGAAGTAAAGTGTTAAACTTGACATAGAAGTTAAGAAAAGCAAATGTCACTCCTACCTTCAATAAGAGCAAAAAGAAAGATCCAGGTTTCTACAGGCCAGGCAACCTCACATCAATCCCTTGGAAGGTGATGGAGCAACTAAACCTGGAAACCACTTCCAGGCATGTGGAAAGCAAGGARGTGATTGGGAGTAGTCAGCATGGATTTACAAAAGGGAAACCATGCTTAACCAACCTGACAGCCTTCTACAATGAGAGGACAAGATGGTAGGACAAAAGTCAGCGGTCACARATTAAAACACATTAAATTCCATCTGAAAACAAGAAAAAACTTCTTTACTGTGAAGGTGGTCAAACACTGGGATGGATTACCCAGAGAGGTTGTGGAGTTTCCAGCCTTGGAGATACTGGAGGTCCAACTGGACATGGCCTTGGGCAACCTATTCTAGATGACCCTGTTTTGAGCAGGGGAATTGGACTAGATGATCTCCAGAGGTCTCTGTCAACATCAATGATTTTGTGATTCTGTGAAAACTTAGATTTGTTCAAACTTTCAGAAAACTTTCAGAAAATGGCTTCAGAAAATGTGAAAGTAGCTGTAAGTTAAAACATTAGTACATGATGACATAGTATTTCTTTCTGTTTCTTTCTTCTTTTAATATTTTTTGATGGATGATGTTCAGTGGATGCATTAACTTTGGTCTTCACTGGACCTTTATTCATTCTTAAGAAAATTGGATAACATGCTTTGAATTCAGTTGCTCTAAAACTAGAACTATCATTCTGTAGAAAGTTTTGATTTTCTGTTTTGAATTTGTATCTTTGTATCTTGAATACACTATTATTCCCACCACCATTTCCCCCCCAAAAGAATGATTTAAAAAAWATATATATATACATTAACAGATGAAAGTTACATGAAAGCTTTTCTTAGAAAAAAAAGATTTTTTCCTTTTTTAAGAAAATTGAAAAGTCAAACCAATATGCTTTGACTTTTAATTTTTAAATTTCCATGTTACGAGAAAACCTTTAAATTTTATTCCTGAAAGAAATGGGAAGTCTTCTGTTGATTTTTTTAGGACTTTTTTTTGTCTTCTTCATTAACATACTGGAAAGATATATTCACAAATCCAAGAGTAAATGAGTCGGGGAATCACATAAAGAAATGGTCTACAGTTTGATCAGCCAAACACATTGAAGGAAATGCAATTCTATTTCTGTTTGTCAGTAATGCTAGAAAAATGCATCAAACATATATACATATATGAAACATATCAAACTTTTCACTGACACTCAGTAATGGCAGTGCCCTCATCCTTCTTGATACACATTCATACATAGTGATTGCTAAAACYTCTTTCCTGTAACCGAAGTGAGTGGTAATATGAGCTATGAATAACCTGAAGAATCAGACAAATCTAGAGATAAAGGATGGGAACATCTGAGTATGGAAGCCTAATGCAGACTTTTGACAGTTTGGAACTTAGTCTCCGTTCTTTAATTTTCCATCTGCAAATGGTGATATGAAGTCTGCATGTCTTCATGAGGCACGTGAAGAAGTAAATAATGTGTTATCTCTGTGATACGATAATGACTCTCCTAGTGAGGTGGATAAGGAAATGTATAATTTTTATTCAGTGCAGGGCTTAGAGGTTGTGTTGTAAATAAGGCAAGAATTTAATTAAGAGGATAAAAAAGGACATTGATTAGTTGTGACCCATGAAGAAAGCAGCATCCATCCTATGTATTGATTGAGGAAAGGGTCTAATGTTAAAAAAAACAAACCACAAAAGTGGTCAGTCATGTAACTAACGATTGCATCATCATACCTGTACACAAAGGCAAAATTGTGGGTGTTTTTATTGTTATTTTTTGAATAAAATTTTTCTTTCAAGCTAAACATTGTCATGATTTTAAGGAAAAAAGAAATGCAAGATTATATTTGTCAAGAGGTAGACTCCTRCATTTTTTACTTTTTACTCTAACATAGCAGAAATAATTCTCTCATGGGCCTCCAAAGTCTGAGAAAGGCAAAAGCTAAAGATAGGTAGTATTTCTGAAGAAGTTCAGACCACGAGTCATTTGCTTCTCCCTTCCTTTGAATCAGTAATGAAATACCAACTCTGACACAGTCATGAGACACGCTGGTTTGTAACTCAGTCTGAGCATGATGAAAGGCTGGAAAGAGGCCTTATTAGGTCATGTTTTGGGAAGGGGTGTGGTTATGGAGGTGGCTTTCAGCAATGTTGTGTGTTCTTTGAAGACCAAGCCCTGCCAGCTGCCACTACACACAGCACTGTAGTCTCTCTCTCACTCCATGACTCCATTTGCAGATGATAATCAAAGTTTCAATTCACAGAGCAAGGTAAAAGCCACATTAACATTATATGAGATAGCTATGAAAGAACATGAGTCGAGGCCAATTGTGTATTCCACCCGTGGTGTGGGACTCAGCAGGTTTCCTGTGCTCATGATAAGCTTTAGTGGCAGGAATCCAAAAGAGATCCTTCAAGCTTGTGATGCTGAGTATTACAAAGCCTGAGCTATGGCACTCAGCTCTGCCAATAAAGTACATAGCAGTGACTGACAGCCGAAGAAACCTAGGTACAAATTGCAAAGGAGTTAGGCATCTACTGGATTAGAATTTAGTACTTCCACAACAGGGAGTTTATTCTGGAAGCTGTGGGTGCCAAAGATGTCACAAACATAAGCAAATGATGCAGCTCTTTTCTGAAAGATACTCTATCATGTCACCTCAGCTAAATGGCAATTGGATGACAGATCCTCAAGGGATTTCATACACATACTGACAATGGGTGAAAAACTTACAATTCCTTACTTTTATTAGTAGAGCCACATTTAGAATAATTTCTGTAATTTTAAAACCAGAAACAGTTAACAGTATTTTCCAGTCTTTTCCCTGAAGGTTTTAAATGCAAAAAACCCCAACAGCACTCCTTTCTTGAAGATAAGCATGCATTGCTCTGCAGATACCTTGACCAGAGTATAATTTTTGTTGTTACTTGTAGTCTTTTTGAGGTAGCTATCTGCAGGTTGGTCCTGGGAGCCTTTGTAATGTGTCTGCTCTTGGTCCAAATATATTCATTGATATTATGTCCAGATCTCAAACGTTGTTTTAAATYGTATTCCCAGGGAAATTTTTGTTGTTTCTCTCACCTGGACTTCCACTTCACAAATTCATACTGAAGGTGATGCTATATTTTTTAAAATATTACTGTGGTAGAAGAGGGGATTTGTTATGATCCTTGGCTTCTGCTTGTTCACCCTCACAAGCCTGGCATAAAAGGGAGCTGCTGAGATGAGTGGGACAGACTATACACAAATCCAGTTCATTTGCTGTTTGTAAGTAGCAGAGTAATGCGGATTCCTGCGCCAGAAGGGGATTATGATAGAAATCGGATATCAAAATCAGAAATAGTAATTTTGACCTTTCTTTTTAAGGGAAATGAAGCGTCAGCTGGGGTCCCCACTGTTTGTTATGAAATTACTTACACTAAAGCACTGAGCAGGAAACATAAATAGGATTAAGTAGTATGAATGGTATAAATGACTAACAAGGTACAGAATAATAATGGTTAAGCAYCATACTCAGATTATTTAACTTGGCAGTCATAGCATTTATGTTCAAGAGAACTGTAATTAATTCAGACTACCTGCTCTTGAGATTTTCTAAACATCAACTCCTACATAGCCAAGAGAGAAGTAGCTGCAGTAATCCACTTAGACAGTGAAAACATTATTTCAATAATATTATGCTTACAAAAAAAGGAAAAAAAAGACAAAAAAAACCCTAAACCACAGGCTGGAAGGAAGGCAAAGTAAATGTCTCATTGGTTAAGGAATTGCCCAGGGTCATTTTAGATGCAAGAAATTATATTTGGCAGGAAACCTTTTAGTAGGACTGTAGAGGAAGGGTTAACACAAGATAATGCATTTCTTTTAGTGATCTTATATCTGTAGCTGCAAGACTAGGTGCTTGGAAGAATCACAATAGGGGAAATCAGAAAAAGAAAATCTGTCTCAACTGAACTGCACTTGCTGATTCCAGGCCAACAGGTCAGCCAGATAAATAGGAAAAGTTTAGAAGAATGGAAGGAAATAAATAGATTACAGAGATGTTTCTTGTTGTAAGAGCATTTTTTTTTAATTTGAAATAACCTTGAGTGTTTTCTTGAGTGATTTCTTGAACGCACTTCTCCTGAGCCAGTTTAATGAACTAGTTGCAATGGTGCCTTTCATTGTATCACAAGAAACCTGGCTTCAAACAGCTCTCCCACCATGTAGTTCTGGGGATTTCAGAGAAATATAGAAGCAGCACAGCCAGCTTCATTTATAGACAGGGAAGTAATACATCTTGCACTTCCTTCTGCACCTCATTGATATGCAGAATTTATTGCCTTATTCTATTCCCTTTTCAATTCCTTCACTGCAAAATTAAACTCCAAGAAGAAAACCAACTTATGTTAGTAGCACAGGACATTATGATTTTGATTAAGATGCCAGACAGGAGACAGAAATAATAAAAAATATTCTTACCTCAGTAGGTTTAGACACAAATAAGAAAAGACGGTGTCTTTTTATTATTTCATAGATAGCAGGTTTAGGTTCACATATATCTTATATACTCTCATGCCACCAAAAACATTTTTTTCCTTCAGTCTGAAATGGACAACTTAATCTAACATTTTGATGTCACTTCCCCTTACGGCGATTTATCTGATGATATAACAAAACTAACTTTCTGCCCAGACTGCAGAAATACTTATAGAAAAGCCATTGTCTGGAAATCTTTCCTAAGAAAATAATTTTATATAGTCTATTTTAAAATAATTATTTGTGGAAAAAAATAATCATTTTTTAGGGAAAATGGGGGAAAATATGAATCATTGGTACAGATAAAGAAAGATGAAAAGCATAGTAACACTCCTACTTATATTTCAGTTTATTTAAATGGGAATAAGTCACCTAACTTGTGTAGGAATTTTTGCTTAAAGCATTAGTAATTGAGCTGCTTCTTTAGGCACCTGTATATACCCCTGAAAATCTGTTCTAAAATCTTAGTGGAGAGTTATATATTACTAGTGGTCTTTCACAACTGCTGAGGATGTGTAAATTCTTTTGACTACAGCAGTATTGACTACCACTGAAAGGTAAAATATTTTTATCCTGGTTCAACACTGAATGTTCTTTTATATATATATATATTTCATTCTATGATTATAGAATTTTCACCAGGGTTGTGTGGGTTTTTGTTTTGGGTCTACCCTTCCCCCATTTCCCCCTTCTTTTAGCCATTACCAACAGAGCAGATCTCAGTTATTTTATGCAGACAGGTAAAGCCATTAAAATATGGAGTCAGTGCTAATCCTTTAAAGTCTTTTGTTCAAAGAATAACAAAACTTGAAAATAAAAATTTCAGAACCATCTAAAGATTTTTTTTGGGAGTTAAACTGATAAAAGGCTATAGGTAGACCTACAGATGCTCAGCAAAAGAGTGGCACATACAGCACTACAAAAGATATCTAAGTTCTCCTATTCAGTGCATTGGGAGAGCTTAGCATCACAGTATTGATGTATGACAACCACCAGCTTCTTAAATGGCAAACAGGCTAAGTCCAATGATAGAAGGTACTGTGATCACAGATCCAAAACATAGCACCATACGAGCTGCTATGAAGAAAATTAACTCTATCCCAGACAAAAGCAGCACACCCTAGTGCAGGCAAAGCTGAGCATCTCATCTTCCTTACACAAACTTTCCACAAAGGTAGAGGTAGTTCTGAAGGTAGGATCTTCAGAAACCTTACCAGAGAAAATGCAGTGTTTTACGAAATTTATGGGTGGTATATATCTAAACCCTCTTAGGGAGTGGTGGTACCACCCTCATAAGAGTTCAAATGTGCCTGTCTTTCAAGAAGTCTTATGCTAATAAGACAGTTCTGCATTTCTGAACAGGCTTTCAAAACACTGTGGTCCTTTCAAAAATCTTTGCTTCTGAACCTATACCTCCCACTTAGATGCTTGAACCTATTAAAGGTTTATTTTCTTGAATAGGAATTACAAGGTCAGCTTCTACCCTCTGTCTCACATCTAACCTCCACAAAACTCTGTGTGCTGTTGCATTCATCCTTGTAAATCACCCACTCCACAGTCATGCCTTACCTGGAGTACATAGGAATCTAGTGTGTCTAAAATATCAGGACATGCTGGTATAGGCAATCTCAGTACTTATAAATTATATTGGGTGAACAATATCTGTTATGGAAAATGTTCTACTTTTAAAGTATTTATTCATCTTAGGAAGCAATCCACATGCTGGATGGCCAYCTCAGGTAACTGATGAGAACATTACTATATTTCCAGCTTAAGCAAAGAGTAGATTTTATTTCTTTGCAGCACAAGCATCTTCACTGCGTCTGCCAGCTGATGCAGTGATCTAATGCATTTCTTTTCAGCAGTAAAAACAAAGATTCAGAATCTACTTATGCTATGAATGAAATAGTGATCACATTGTTTTCTAAAAGCTATTTATTCATATATTCTAACTATTCTCTAGATTGTCATATACAGAAATCTCTGTTGTGTAAAACATAATGAACAGGCTGCTAGGAGTCCTATATATTAGAAAGCTGTACGGTGAAAGAATTGGGCAAGTGAGTTTGTGTACAACTTCCCATCTTTATGCATAGATCAATCCAGCATGTTAAAACATTTAAAAATTCTATAGAAAAGCTTACATATTGCCAAATTTTCATGTAAAAGACCTAACTGAAGTTATATAGATGTAAAACCAGGTTCATAGAAGGCTCTCTTGAATTATGAAGAAGCTTTGCTTTACAGAGCGTTTCACTGGGACATGACCGGATAAATATAGTAAGTTTGACAACTTTTAAAACATGGTTTTCTATCAGCAGGTTTTGCAGAGGCAAGAAATCCAGATGGCACTTCAAAAACACAATGATGAATCAAGCCTTTAGAATGCAATATTCATCACATTATCAGATATAACAAGTTTTGCCAACACCTGGTAATCAACAAATTATTCTTGCAGTAGAGCCATTAAATGGACTAAATAGAAACTGTGGGATACCTGTTAACAAGGTCTTCAGCTAAGGAGAACGTCTGGTTTTCTTTTCTTCCAAGGTTTATAAATCACAGCACACAAAACCTCCAGAATATTAATTTTTGAAAGAAAATGCTTAAAAAGCATTATTTAATAGAATAATTTACTGAAAAGAAAATAAAATTTCGAGGAAAAAATGCAGTTGTTACAAGCAAGTATTTCAGGTGAATATTTCTGAACACACAAATGTTGCTTTTGCCTTTAAAATTTCCTTATTAATATTTCTATTGTAATCTGTATGAACGCAATAGTTCATGAGAGTATTCCTATCAAATGTAAAACAGTAAATAAGCTTTGGTACTGGTATGAAATTTTTTTTTACAATTCTCAAATCTCATGTATCATATAAAATAGTTTAAATGCATATTTCAATCTACCACCATTGTCATTTTGTTTCAAAAACTAAGTGAATATTATTTAGACCTCTTTTTATGGAATGTTGTTTAAAACATTGTCAAAGCTCTCTAGTTACTAAATATAACTAAGGAAAAAACCCTACTGTTAAAAATAACAGCATATTTCAAATCAGATTGATAAGTTTATTGTAGTGATACAGTATATAGAAGAATACTTGTGGAAAAAGCTACTGAATGTTGTGGATTTTCTCAGTGTCTCATAATTGAATGTGAATTTCAGCTCTCAGAACTTTATCAAGATACCAGTTTTTCATTACAGAAAAATAATTGCTGCTGCTGAGTAATAAGTTGCATCTCAGTTTGTAGACATAGTACAGACAGCAATCTGATTTCCATCTTATGAGTCTACCCAGACCCATTTCAAGAGAAGAGCATCAGAGCAGGGCGGCCTCCCATCAGGGTAGATACAAATTGAAGCATCCAGTATGTAGGTGTTAGAAGGCAGGTGACACCATGCAAACTTCTCCACAGTGTCTCCAAGTCTAGTATATCCTCTGAACAGAGCAAACGTAACAGAAATATGGTAAGAGGCAAAGGAGGAACTCTCATCAGTATGTACAGTGTGGTTATATTTTTGGGAAAGTACACAGGAATTCTGTTCATTCATACCCTTTGACCCATGCCAAATAGTTTTACACCTTTAAAAAAATATTTAAGGAYTCCAGTTACAATGGTTACAATTAATCACGATTCAACACTTACTTACATGATTGAAGCTTTTATACCCCTGTATAAAAGAAAAGTTATACTCTTCTCGGTGTGGTATTCAGTTGTAACCTCTAGTAGAACTTTTAGCCTTCGTTTTAGTTTCTGAATGTATATTTTATCACAGTATTTCTCCTTGTAAGATTTCCCAGTAGGGAAACAAGTCCCAACTGATTTGCATTACTGGCATTGATGAAAAGATATCAGTGTTTATCATAGCCACATTTCCTTCATATTTCAGCTATGGAAACAAAAATAACAGAAACGATAGAAAAAGTCATGGTGACCTACAGTCAAAATTTGTTTTATCTTTTTCTTCTGCTTTACATTAGACATTAGTTAATCCAGTTAGACACTGTTAATCCAACTTGTTGACAGATTTGTAGAATGCTTGTTCTGCTACTCTCCAAACAACCAAAATTACATTTCTTTCAATGATGTTTTTCAGTGGTGTGATACCTTTTTTCCACATTTATAGTCAGAATCTGTGAAAGTCAACACGCCCATTTGTACCAAGTAATATTARGAGTCTAAATATTAGGAGGCCTAAATTAGGGGTATATTACAGCCAGGTTTTCTTTGTAGTCTTTGTGTGGAAAAATGAATTATTTCAGAAGAAAATTCACAGCACCTGGATTACTGTAAACTTCTAAGGCACTGTTTCCTTCTAGTCATTCACTATTCAGGGAAATTTATGAAACTGGCACCTAAACATGGACCTAAAGCTCATGATATGCTTGCAGTCCCAGAGAAGTGTTGTCTGAAAAGATGTCATCTCATGGTCTGCCCAACTTAAAACCACCACCACCACCAAAAAATTCCACCTAGGTAATTCCAAGATGTGGTTGTGCTTTCCTTTCAGTGTCGTTCCAGCTGGCTGGGGGAAATGGAGCATGCATATTCTTGCACTAATGCAGCTTCCTACATTCTTTAAATTGACTTACTTGAAGAAGAGAATCAACAATTTGGTTTCCTATTAAACCAGATTTAATTAACACTTCTTAATCTTCTGTTCCATTTATGTCCAGACATCCTTACCTCTTTCTTAGCCACAACTTTCTTAGTGGAGGGAAGACTACAGATCTTGTCAAATCTTTCATGGCTAAGGCCTTTTGTGCAAACTGTGGGACATGAATACACTGGAATCTTGAATCTGAAAGATGATAAGTTTGGCCCACAAATAGAGCAACTAAAGTAATCTGAATTGACATAGTGCTGCGGCTGTTGATTTTTGCTTTTCATTTGCAACCCAGAAGGCCAACCGTATCCTGGGCTGCATCAAAAGCAGCGTGGCCAGCAGGTCGAGGGAGGTGATTCTGCCCCTCTACTCTGCTCTGGTGAGACCCCACCTGCAGTACTGTGTCCAGCTCTGGAGCCCTCAGCACAAGAAAGACATGGACCTGTTGGAGCAGGTCCAGAGGAGGGCCACGAAAATGATCATGGGGACGGAACGCCTCTCCTATGAAGAAAGGCTGAGAGAGTTGGGACTATTCAGCCTGGAGAAGAGAAGGCTTTGGGGAGACCTTATTGCAGCCTTTCAGTACTCAAAGGGGGCTTATAAGAAAGATGGGGACAGACTTTTTATCAGGGCCTGTTGCGACAGGACAAGGGGGAATGGTTTTAAACTAAAAGAGGGTAGATTCAGGCTAGCTATAAGGAAGAAATTTTTTACAATGAGGGTGGTGAAACACTGGCACAGGTTGCGCAGAGAGGTGGTAGATGCCCCATCCCTGGAAACATTCAAGGTGAGGCTGGACGGGGCTCTGAGTAACCTGATCTAGTTGAAGATGTCCCTGCCCACAGCAGGGGGCTTGGACTAGATGACCTTTAAAGGTCTCTTCCAACCCAAACTATTCTATGATTCTATGATTCTATGATTCTACAATTCTGGTTAGAGATTACAGTAAAAGGAATATTCTATTACACATAATAGAAAGGTGTGCTATTCCATACCTCACTGTTAGTCTGAGGTTTTCTTAATTTGTTTTTTAAATTAACATAATTGTTTTGMGAACTGTTTTGTTCTCCATAAAATAGGCATCCAGTCACGTAATATGTCAGCAGCCATTAGGTTTCTATTTCGCTTCCTTTCAACTAACCATGCCGTAACTGAAATCTGTTGAATAATTCACATACTTAAATTTTATCCTATCTATAAGGTGGTTTAGTTCAAGACAGGCACCCTTTATAGGCAATTAGTTCATTTTATCTTTGAACGAAAAGAATCAATCTSTAAATGCAAATTCTCTCAACATATTATTAAAGGAACTTAAATTAAAAGCTAGGGAAAAATATCCCAACTTCTGTTGTCTAACACCACATATATGGTATCCCACCCTAAAGATTTGGGATAGAGATTGAGCTAAAAAAGAAATAATAAAATTAGCAATATACTAAGAAAGAACAGTAATCAGATACTGTCAAATAATATCACCATAAGGAGCCCTCATATATCTTACTTCAGTTATTTAATTCCACTTTATAAATTCAGCTTAAGGAAGCATATTAAAAACAGAATATATCTATGTGCTTTCAAGTACACTGTTACGATTAGAACTTTAGGCACACAGAATTTTTCTTCTTGACAGGAGACATATAGGATTATTTTAAATAGTCTAGAAGAAATATTTCCCTTTACAAAAGAGTAAGAAAAGCTATAGTGGGTATAGATAACATAAAGAGGAGACGTAGAATTCCAGTTAGGTGCTTCTRGCTCTCTCCTGGTAACTGTGATAACAAAAAAAATTAGACATATAAATAATTTATTCTGAATCAGATACAGTAACAAAAATTTGGCCACCAACTTCAAATGAACTATGTAACGCATCCTATAGATATGAAATGATGTTTGAATTTATGTAGCTGTCCAGGAAATTTACACAGTTAACTAATTCTCAAGATGTTAACTAATAATTTTCAAGGTTAAGAATTCCCCACTTACTTCATATTGTACTATTGCTCAACGGGAAGAATTTCATCTCCTTCTGCAACATCTGGTGCTAACTGTTGCTAGACAGAATATTGGACTGGTAAAGCATTGGTTCATTCTGCTGTAGCCACCAATATGTTTAGGTACCAGTGGCTAAAATACACAAGTAATCAATTCAAGAAAATAGCTTAAGAAAAGGATTGCTGCATTTCTAACTGAAATGAACTTACTGTAAAAAGGCAGTTTAAATAAGTGTTTATATGCTCTGTTGCCTGCTAGTCCCTAATCTGACTGAGAAGTGAGAATGGCCCAATGTATTATTTAAATAAAGAGAGCAAGTACRGTAACAAATGATACTGCAGCATGTTTAATTTGTTTCTGTGAATCATTAAAATCACAATATATCACCTGGTGTTCATTTCAATCAAGACTGAAAATCCTCCACCTACCCTCTCTGCCATTTTAGTTATACAGTCCACTGACTCTTAAATTTTAGAAGATCAATCACTGAGGTATTGATTTAAAAGAGGTATAAAAATCAAAGCCGAATGAACACATCTGACTTGTTCATAATGCATGGTCAGCTTTGGGGAAGAGAAATTGTGAAATAACGTGGTAGTGGAGAAACAGTTGGACTGTGACTTGAATAAAGCAGATTACGCTGGCAACAAATCAATGATAGAGCGGAGCGTTCCATTTCATGCCTTTTGCAATAGACAGATGCAGAAAGGTAGAGTGGATGATACAGTCCCATCAACATTCCATTTTCTAAGCTGGGCAGGAGAATAAAAATGCATGCAGGCTCTGAAAGAAAATGATGTGTTTAGACATGGAGCTGTAATAGTTATCTATTTTCAAACCAAAGTTTTGTTTGGAATTGTATACTGCTGCCCACTACATTTGATGAAGATGTATTTTCACAGCAGGAAGACTGTACTAGTAGTAAAATAGTTGCCAGAATTAATTACCTACAGATTATAAGAAATKACCTGCTTCACTAGCAGGCTACATTTCTTTATTAAACTGGAAGAAAATCAGACTGATTTTTCTTTATTATATTCCTTCTCTCTTTCTTTTCTGCCACCACTCCGTTTTAAAATTTTGTACCAAGATAAGCTTTGGGCAGGATTTTATGCAGAAAGTAAGAGATGAGTTGGAAATGAGGCAATAAAACCTGAACATAACAGCTTAGAACCCATGATCCATTCCTGCCCTACAGACAGCTTCATCCACTCCAGCTCCGCAAATGTGGCAAAATGAGAAAAAAAAGAACCTGTGTGTTCTGACAGAAAAAAGAAAAAGAAAAAGGTTTGGTCTGATTTAAGTTTGTGGCTTCCCCTTTAAAATGACTGCATATGAAGTAAATAAAAATATAGGCGTATGACTAAGAGCACATCTGCTATAAGTGGTATAAATTTATTATTTAAAGCATAATAATCTGAATAGAGAGAGAAACAATTCTGTGTATTGATTTTTTGTTTTTGATAGAACAAGCTTTCTTACATAGCCTAGTGCACTGCAGAGAAATTAGCAATAGCACATTGCTAAGTAACATGTGCCAAATAGTTTGAAAAGTGTTCAACAGTTAGCTTTTCAAAGGGAAGAGCTGACTTACTGCTTTTCTTTTTTTACTTTGGTAAATGAACAAAAGTCTCTATAAAATTTGTAAGATAAAAAGTATTTTCAATCTCGAACAAAGGAGTAAAACAGTCTCCTGAAATTCTATGTACTCCAAGGATTTCCTTAAAATAGAGTGTGGGCCTATGGGAAGCCTTTACTGCAAAAATGAATCTGAGAGGAGCTTGCAGAATCTCTGCTAAAACATGCTTTAGAGACAAAGTGAGGAGTGACAAAAATATGCAAAGAATAAAACATTCAAGACATTTCTGTTTTGTGTTTTTTTGGGTTGGATTTTTTTTGTTTGGTTTTTGCATGTGTGGGTGTGCATGTTTCTTTTTTTCCCTCAACCAAGGGAATTTCTCAGTTATAGAAATAATGGGTAGGAATGGAGAGCTTGGCACACAATCTAATTTTATTCTGACCCAAAGGCAGCAACATCTGGAGAATATCTTTACTACCAGGGACATTTCCTTTCAAAGACTTATAACCTTGGACATGAAAGGAAAAATCCTCAGMTGGCATAAAATTATGGGAATTAGGCTTGTAACATTCATTTTCTGTTTTAAAAAACTTGGTCATCAGTATTTGTCCCTGATTCTAGCTATTGTTGTCTTTAGGAAAATACAAACCATGAGTTTAAAACTTTGTTACATTTTACTATTTGTTTTTGGCAATAACTTCTGATTTACAGTGTCTATAACAAGAATAATAAGAATTCTCACTAAATTATAGGCTTTTTTATTTAACACTTTCTACATAACACTTTCTTTATCAATGATCTGGATGAGGGGATCGAGTGCACCCTCAGTAAGTTCGCGGATGACACCAAGTTGGGCGGGAGTGTTGATCTGCCTGAGGGTAGGAAGGCTCTGCAGAGGGATCTGGACAGGCTGGATCGATGGGCCAAGGCCAATTGCATGAGGTTCAACAAGGCCAAGTGCCGGGTCCTGCACTTGGGTCACAACAACCC
>JASVER010000175.1:734136-834776 GCA_030449065.1 Oceanodroma leucorhoa
GTGCTTCGGGACATGGTTTAGTGGGCATGGGTACTGGGTTGATGGTTGGACTCGATGATCTTAGAGGTCTTTTCCAACCTTAATGATTCTATGATTCTATGATTCTATGATAACATGGGGAAAAAAAAAGTTCACTTCTGAGCAACGTATATATCAAATACAATAACTCAAAATTCTTGCAGTTCAGGAATTTAAGTTGTACTTCTCTAAATTGAAATTTTTCAATGGGAAAACAAGAGGCTGTTAAAATCAAGGCTTTTCAGTTCAAACGGAAGAGAAATCCCAAAGTCAAAGATCTTTCCTTGAAACTTTTCTATTGTAGCTCTGCTGTAGGTCATGAAAAATCTCTGCTTTGAACATAACTACTATCACAAAGCAGTATTATACAGTAAGACAATCTCTCAAGGTAGTATTCATGGGTTTTAGAATAATCATACAGTCATGTAACTAGTAAGAATCACGCTTAGCACTGCCTTGGTCATGTTGCTGATTGATTATTTTTTATCTATAATTTGTCAAACCTTTCAGGTTTTACATTCTTCAGCAGGGATGGGTATTTCTCTTATAAAGCAGCTAATGGATTTCTGATGGTACATAAATTAAAAATAATAAAAGTAAAAAAAAATAAAAAAAAAACACAAGCAAATTTGAAAAGCATAACATTTGAGTTGCTAAAGTCAAACAATCAAAAAAATTAGGAAATGGAAAACTTAAAAGCCCATCTGGAGACTAGGATTCTCAAAGTACTTATACTTTATATCACTTCATACACTCAGAGMAGATTTGTCATCACTGTTACTTCCTATTGTGAGTTCACAGAACCTCTGCAAATCACATGGAAGTCTCAACTAGTGTGAGAACAGCTTCCGTTACCATACACTCCTGGATAAACTTCCAAGTGACTACGTGCCAGGTACAGGAAAATGCCTGTTTTTGTTGAAGCTTACAGAATAATAGATAAATAAATAATAAAGTAGCCCGAGGCAGCTTATATGTTTGAAGCTTGGCAAAACTATAAGCAACTGAAAACAGAGTTTTGTAATGGGAAAGTGTCAGACAAACATAACTGTAGGCATCACTACTTGGGTCACCTACAAGAATAAGAACATAAATGGAAGCTGTTACTTTAATTTCCATCTAGAAATCATTCCCTAGTGAATAACATTATATAACACTGCTTATTATTTTTTCTTCACATGGAACTCAGTATAACAATCTGGCTGACATAGTCTGTGTTATTAAATTTGACAGTTTGCAAGGGCTGTGAATGAGTAAGCCCTATACTTGCTCCATACTGGAATCTGAAACAAGGCATAGGCAGCCTCAACCTGAGAAGTGAGGGCTACACAGCAAGGAAGTGCTAATCATACTTTGGCAGCATGTGGGAAAATGTGCCGTTCTTCAGGAAGTCTTTGTGTCTATAACGTCTTTTCTTCCCCCTCCTTCTATAAATCATGACATATATATTGTTGTGTGAGAACTAGTTAAGTCAGAAGAAACTCCAGATCTGCTTTTCCTGTGAACTGTGTAGACCCCAGGTGATTACAGCAACAGAGGAAGAAATTTCCTGTTGGCTCTGTAGGACCTTTGAAAGTAATAACACTGATATTGTGATAGAGATGTTGAGTTATTTTTACATTTGGACTGTCGTCATGCTTTTTAATAATAAATATGACCACTCTGGACTTTTGATAAGCTAATAAAGTAAAAATGAACATTAGAGAATAGATAATAATGTTCTGATAGCAGTTCTGAAACACTTTTTTATCATTTCCATCTTATTCCACCAGATAACTCTTTCCCCATCATTGCAACAATTTCCACCATACTCACACACTGCATATCTTTTTTACCCCACGTACGTGATAATATTATCACTTCTGTAGTTTACATCCTCTTCATTGGTTACTTCGACATGAAGCATATTTAAAAATGAAGATGTACTGCAACTTTTTTTTTTACTATTTAATATTTTTACTATTAATGTAGCATTTGTCTTATTTCTTACATGTAGAAAAAATGATAAATACTTACTTTCAAGTGATATTTTAATCAAGCTAATTTAGAAAATATACACAGACATAATCCTACACTCAAAAGGATCCAAAATTCTCAGTTTGCTCATTTATCTGTTATTCCTTTTGTGTATTCTCTAATTTGTATCTGATTGCATTTACTTTTACTGGTGTGAATGACCATCTGACATTCAGGGCAACGTAGAAAAAGGGTAAATAAATGCTGTTGAAAAGGGCTTTAGCCATTAGCAAATGGTTTCCCCCTGCTTTTTCTGCTGGCAGGAGGAGTAGCAATGCCAACAGTAGGGAAAAGAGTGCTAAGAATATAACTGAAGTCATTACAAGTTATACTTGTAAATGAAGAATGGTTTGACTATCCATTCCAATGAATTGCAATTCAACGCAGTACCTAAATAACACCCAACTACTTTGAATTTCAAGCATATTTCTGTTGGAAGCATGAAGGTGCAAGCGTTTATCACATGGACAGAAGAGTTAATCTTTGGAAGAAAAAAACAAACTTTCAAGTGTTCATATTTCTAAGTAAGGTACTCTAACCACTGTGAGTGAGAGAGAAGTGTAAAAGAGAGAAGGAAATGTATTTGGGAGGCAGGAGCCGACTGAATGAGACCAGAGGAGAATGTAAAAGTGAGACAGGTTTGAGGAGGAGAAAAGAGAAATTCATTGACTGGTGAGATAGAAATAGTCAAGGTTTTAGATAAGAAAGGCCTTGTGCCATAATACTCTGCATTACATTTGTGGAATTCTTAAGTTCTTATTTTCCACAGCTGAATATGSCCCAAAAAAAAATAAGGGAGTGAGAGACAGATGTGTAAAAGTCCAGAAACAGAGTGGGGAGGCAATTAAAAAAGTTAAAAAACAGATACATCTTAAAATCTCAATCCATTCTGCATTTGCTGCCTTGAATCTTTTCCTGAAGACATGTAGCTAAGTCCTTTTTTACCAYGAGATAAGATAGATGTTATTTCTACCAAAATACCAGTTAAACAGGAGGTTGTTATACAAGACCTCAGCAGTGAGAACATTTAGCCCCTACAGCCTTCAGAACTTACTGCTCCATACAGTGCTGAACAATCCAGCTACTCTTTACTCTGCACTGAAAAGACCTCAGCAGAAGAGAAGATTCAGTCCAATGTCTATGCTGAACGGTTAGTGGCTGGAGACTCACAAGACATGGGAGTCTAGAAACCTGTGACTTCTGGCAATAGAAGGGAAGCTCCTTCTTCTTCTGCTGATTTGCATTAGAGAAACAGATATGCACATTGGCACTGAGAGGAAGCAGTGGGTGGTAGGGGCTGGGACTCCCTTCTGCAGGGAATGGAGGCACCCATCTGCTTGTCTGACTCGTCTCATGATGATTGTTGCATGCGGAGGGACTGCTGAACCTCATTTTGACCTCAGATGATGAGCCTTTGCTCTTCATTCACATGGGCACGAAAGATACTGTTCTGAGTGCATCGAGTGACTACAGAGCCCTGGGGGATAAGCAAAGGGCATCAGAGCCCAAATATGTTTTCCTCTAGTCTGTTGGAACAGGGGAAAGGCTCATGTAGGAGCATATGCCTCTTGAAGGTCCATATGTGTCTGACATTGTAGACAGCACTTTGTTTTTTATGACTCCAAGACACTTTATGAGGATTTGGGAGTAGTGGGAAAAGATAGGATACACTCGTTTAAATGAGGAAAAAACATCTGTGCCAACACACTTGCTACCCTAAGTGAGAATGGCATCAGACTAAGTTCTGTGGCGGATGGTGACCAGAGGCTGAAGTTGAGGCAGGGAAGGCGGTGAGAAAGTGTGTGAGAGAACAGTGTGATGGACACAGCTCTCATATTTCCCTTCTGAAAGCAGTGTGACTGGGTGTCCAGCTCAAATGCTTGTACGCAACATATGCAGTATGGGGAACTAATAGGAATTAGAAGTCTGTGCACAGTGGCAGAGCTATAATCTTACTGGATTTACAGAGACACATTGGAATAGCTGGCATGGCTGGAGTGCTGCAATGGACAGATAGAGGGACAGGTCCTGGCCAGTAAGGTCCCAGCCCTGCCGGCCATGCTACCATGCTTGGCTCCTGGCTCCCTGTCTCTTAGGGAGCAACAGCTATCTTGGTGGCTTTCTGACAGACATTGGCATGAACATGATGGAAAGGTAAAGATGCAAAAAAGGGAGGAACAAGAAAGGCCTGTGTAAGATCCTGTCTAAAAGAAAAGATATTTTTAAAACAGCTCCATGCCTTTTATTTGTAAGATATATATAAACTAGGCAGATATTCAGGATGTCAAATTATTATAYACAGACTTGCAGCAATATTTGATTATGAATCTTTGCCACTACAAAATAAATTCCTCTACATATAACCATGTGTGTTGTTGCAAATGTATAGCCTGGCTTGACTTAATAATCACAGAGGCATTATTTCTTTATCCAGAATTTTAAGTTGTGTATATTTATTCTGAAAAGGCAAGAACTGTACAAGGCATCTAGTTTAGACTATTTGAAAGGTATCAACTGTTTAAATGACATTTTCACCTTCAGCAAATACATCTTTGCCTGTTAGAAATGGTGATGCTATCATGCTGCAGGCAATCTATGATACAGTCATGTCACAAATAGGTGTCAACTCTCATTACATTCTCAAGTATAAATTCCACTTATCAGTTCCCACATAGTTGCAGAAGTTTTAACGATCCCATTTTACCGTGATTGTACCAAGGCTCAACCTCAAATACCTTATGATTTTTTTAGGAGCTACTGTAGATGCATCAGATTTGGAAGCATTATTCGTAGTTGGTAGCCACATGGGAATTTTTACTTCCAAAAAGTATTAAATATTTTAGCATTTTTTGTCCAGCTACCTTGACAAAAACAACAGAAGTAATTTGTAATTTTCTGTAACTTGTTTCTTCACAGTCTGGTTTATAGTATTACAATGAAATTACTTGCTATTTGAAACTCAGACCTAACTTTTCATTTTCTGAAATATTTTTTCAGGAAAATACATCAGTCAATTAATGTTCTGATGATTAATGAAGTTCTTGGGTTTTGCTATTAGCCAAAACCCATATAACTTATTAGAAATGGGTTTTTAAAATAAATCGTTTGAAAATTAATAATTGTGACAGGGGTTTTGTACATATAACTTTTAAGATCAAAACCACATTGCCATGAGAAAAAACACCATCTGTTAAAGACATCCATGCTACCTTTCTGTTTCCTATACAGATTATTTCTGCTGCAAAACTAGCTTCTATTTTTCTTGGCTAAATGAATTTTGAGAACTCCTCAGTGCTGCAATACACTGCTACATAGAAACAAGCCAGACAAAGACACGCTATGGYTGTAAAATGTCTCACTTTACTACTATTGTACGCTAATTTTATAGAGTCAGGTACTATCTAACACCTGAAAATTGCAAACCAGCTAGTAATAAATAAAATACCAAAAATAAGAACAATATGTAGTAGTTATCAGAGACAATTTTATAAAAATAAATGTTGCCTTTAGTTAGTGGGATAGCACTCTACTGAGTGCTACATGTCTATACTGATGTAACAGAGGGAATAAAAAACAAATCTGAAAAAGAAAGAGAACCTTTTACCACACAGGTCATAGTTTGTTCTTCTAACAGTCACRCTGCAGGGCCATTCCATTTCATGTTAACTTAACTGCAAAATATTTTCAGTTCAATAGTTTATATATCTGTCTTTCTAGGCATTGTGTATTTATCTTGATATCTTCCTAGTCTCTAACCCTACTTTGTAGTTAATAAAATACACTGAATATAAAAATATGTTCATTTTAAAGCTTAATTTTATTACTAACTCAAACTTTAATAATCTAAAGTGGATGGGAAGAGTGAGAGGAAGTCTAACTTAAATGTCTATTTTCCCTAGAAAGTCAATAGAGAGAAAAATGAACTTCTGAATAGTAGAAGAGTTTGCTTAAGACAGCTATGTGCCTGTTCTATAGGGAAGTAGAGAATCAATAGGAAGTGATAAATACCATTCTTCCCATAGGATGCAACTTGCTTGACCCTCCCCCAAACAAACTCCACTGTAGTCATTATCTATCTCTTGCTTAATAATCTAATAGTGGGGTCACATGAAATGTCCTTGGATTTTCTTAGTTTGTGGTGAGTGAATGCACCTTTTCCACAGATCAGACAAATACCAAAAAAAGAAACCAAAAGCAAAGGGGAAAACAGGTGTCTTTGGTCAGTGTATCCTCCTCTGAACCACAGTGTAGACACTCAAGCAAGAATCTGAGTTCAAAAGAGCAGCAGACAAAAAGATTTTTTTGTTTGTTTTTTTTKGAGCAAACCTATTCTCTGGCTGGTGCTAGGTCTTCRGTTTAGCTCCAGCTAAATCCGTAAGCATTTCATATTTTATTTTGACTAGATGAAAAGAAAAATAATATTTGGAATGAGCAGAACCCGTGCTTGGCCTGAAGGGACTACTCATCTACTCAGATGTTTCTGTCTTGCCTTTTTATTGCCCCTGTCCCAGCMCATACACAGAGACACACAAAGCAGCCCAAAATGGCATTAATCCTTTTCACTATCTACAAGAACCAGAGGGGAAAAAAGGTCACTTTAACATTATGACTATTTGTAGGTAGTAAAGTAGCTTGGGTGTAGTAAAAAGTGTGTCTTCCCTTTCAAAACAGTAAATGTCACCTCCAAGATGATTCCAGGTCCTGGCTGTTTGAGGAGAGTGAGAAAGCTTGGAGAATATTGATGAACCAATATCTCTGCATCTTCTACCATCAAACTAGAATAACCAAGAAATTACATTTCTGCAATATATCCAGATACTGTCAGTACAATTGTGTTGCACAAAAAAAAGATGTGCTCTAAACTTCCAACATTGCAGCATGATATATCTTTCTATAATGTACCATGATTATCATTAATACTTAATTACTGTAATACTGCATTTTTCATGTCACAATGCTTATTCTTCAGTTTCATTTTTTCACTGTCCTGAAAAAAATTACCTCATTCTAGATAAATTTAAAAATACTCAACATTGCATGTTTGAACAAAATATTGATGATTACCTGCGTCTAAGTTTTAAAGAGTTATAAACAAAGTTGTATGATTAATAAGGTCAAATGTGATGAATGTTACTGGCACTAACAGGTATCATTTGCTCATATAATAGGTGGAAAAATTATTGGGTGCTAAATCAGAGATTTGTAGTGACCAGACAAGTTAAATTTAGACTAGAACCCAGTATTCAGGTTTTAGATAAAAGCAGATTTTAAAGTTAATAACAGTGAAATCTCATACTGTCTCTAATTATTTTCAAAATATTTCATGCTCAAAAAAACAGAAGGGTCACAATTATTAGCAGATAATGCTAATTATTCCTTTCTTCCCTGAGTGAGGTGACAAATTCCTGAAAGATCAGGATGCATCTACAGTGGAACAGAAAATCAATCCCTTATTACTTTACAAGGAGTAATATTAGGCCACAGCTTAGATTAATAATTGTAATTCATTCTTCCAAAACCCAAATACCTTCATAAGGCACAGTCTTGAAGTTCCATTATACAGTTTTGCTAATCTTTATAATTCCCATATTTTCTCAGAACTTTATTTTCCTGCACTTAAATATTTTATTATAAAACTTGAAAAAAAAGTTGTAAAATATTGTTATAATAAGAAAAAACAGAAAAAAAAACAATAAAATATCCACGCTCTGGTTCTCATTTATTCAGAAATTTACTAGAATGTCTTGGTCCTATAAGGAGATGAGTTTAATGCGTATGCAACTCTCAGAAAGAACAGTCCTTATTTCAAGCATATTCCCTAATGAAGTAATGGAAGATTTTGGGATGTGACTTGCTTCATGATCTGCATCTACATATGTGAGGGGAAGGAAATGTTTCTCTCTTCACAGAGCCTGTGTGGAGGCAAGAGCCCAAGCCTTACATTKCACAGGAGTGGGGAGACCCAGCAGGAGGATGAACTCTTACCATAGTAGATACTGGAGGCTTATAATAGACACTGGAGGCTTGTGAACTCTGGCAACAGATTTCCCCACCTGCAGATTTTCATTTGTAGACAACCTACAGACATGGCAACAGAAGATGTGAAAGAAAGTGGGGAGTGTCTACCTGGGCCAGGTGTGCCTAATCCATGTCTGAAGCGGTGCCACAAAGAGAAAGCAATGGACAATGGTAGTCAGAAGTCCCCTTCCGCAGRGGAGGAAGGCTCCCAAAGCCTCCTCTTTTGCAGCCTGCCAGAGAGTAACATAGAAATATCACATGGGCATACAGGGAAAACCAAAGCTTGATGGAAGCTAAAACTAACAAAGGGTGTGAAAGTCAAAAAGAAGGACATCGAGAGGTATGTCAGCTGTAAAAAGGAAGTCCAAGAAAAAAGTCTTGTCATGCTGCCAAAAGAGGTGGTGACTTAGTGCCAAAGGATATAGAAAATACAGAAGTATTCAGTGCCCTTTTTACCACAGTTTTTAATTGCAAGGTYTGCTCAGGCTGTCAGGCAGTGGCAAGAGCAGGGCTGCTCCATAAGGAAAGACCAGCTGGTAGCCAAGGACATAGGCAAGACAGTGCCTTCACTAATGGGGTACAGTTCAGCATATCCAAGCAGGACTGGTGACAGTGACAAGTTCTGGTGACAGTCTGATAATCATCAGACAGAGCAAGACAAGGTAAAGAGTCAACTTGAAGCTCAATCCAAAACTACAGCCCAGTTTGCAAGTCAGGAACAATAGRCAACAGGGCTGAACACACCTGTTAACAGCCCAGGCAAACACTGGAGGTTCAGGACTGGGTCTAAATGGCAAAAGGTGCATGGCTGGGGTCCCCGGTGAGACTGGTCAGGACAATAAAGCCTATTTTTGCACTCCAGGGTTGACACAGGCATTCCAGACCTTCATGTTTAGTAACAAAGTTTGGGGGAGAAAAGTACAGCCCACAATAAAGGATGACCAGGTTAAGGTCTGCTTGCTTATACTGGACATGCACACATCCATCGGACTGGACAGGATGTATCTGAAGGCAGTCTGGTTAACACAATTTTGATGTCACTCCCTCTAACCTTTGAGAAAAAGCTAATGGATAGACTAAGAGCTAAAATTCTTCTCAGAGRTGCACAGCAAAAAGAAAAAGAGACAATGCACGCAAGTTGCAGCAGGGGAAATTACAAACTCGATTTCATGAAAACAGGATCTTCATAGTTGGAGTGCCTAACTACTGAAGCAGGTTGCCCAGAGACGTTGTGCAATCTCCAGCCTTGGGCAAGACCCTGAACAACCTGGTCTTACTAGCTCTGTTTTGACCAGGAGGTTAGACAAAATGACCCCCAGAAATCCTTTTCAAACTAATTAATCTCTGATTCTAATGCAGAAGGATTTTATTGGCTTTCTGGCAAATGTTTCCTTTATAAAGTTCTTTTCATAATCCTTATCCCACCACAAAAACTGAGAAAAGGAAAATAATATTTGTGAAAGTTGGCTAGCTGGCTTCTTCATATACTTATTAAGAAGTGTAAAACAAATACTGATCCATAATTTTAATTCAGTTGAGCATATCGGAATCTTGTCAGGAAAGACCAATATTGCAGCACAGACTAAGAAAATACTATTGCTCATTATCCAGAAACTTGAACTGGAACAAATACTTCAAAGTTCAAATAAAAATGGTGACAATACAGTTAAATGAAGAAAAGTGCTTTTTGCATTTGTAGGGTCTCCACAGTTAGTCTTACTATTTTGGTCCTGAAGTTTAACTTCAAAAAAGATACTGTAGAATAAAAAGCCATTCAGATTTAGGATCTGTAAGAAGGTAATGAACTAGGAATAGACCATTTTCCATGCAGAAAGATTAAAGATCTTTTTTAGGCTTTTTTTTTCATTGCTACAACTTGAATAAACCAGAAATAAACTCATTCAGATACATACATTTTTCTTTGAAATCATTGATCATTTAAACTCTTACTGAAATTTAAATGGTTCATAAACTGTTCTTCTAATTCTGTATGCTTAAACATAGATTAGGAATTTTAGTAGGCAGACATGATCTGAAATGCTTAGCTTTTTCTTATCAATCTGTGTTTCCAGAAGCTTTATCTCTAATTTATCCTCCCAGATATTGTACTTTGAGATAGACACCAAGCTGGCTATGAAATATGAATGTTTTAGAAATAGACTATATTGACTTCTTGAAATGGTAAGGAATATGGGATTTTTGAAATGCCTGTTGTACATGTCTGATTAGTTAACTCTTTTTATGCAGGTATTGATGTCAGAACATTGACAGGACCAGAAGGTAGATGTGAAAAGAAGGAATTATTTTATAAGACATATTTCTTGTTGAAGAAGAAAATGGATGGATAAAATTAGTGATTTTATCTAAATAATAGTGGGAAATTTCTTTCCTTGACTTTGATCCACTGATGATGGCAGGTTGTTTAATACAGCTCTTACAAACAACGTTCAGAGATGTGGAGATTGTCAGAATAATATCTCTGTCCGCCTTACACACTGCTTTCAAAAGTAATTGTGAATTGACAAGAGATTGATAGGTTTCTTTGATAGCTTATTTTACTTTTAAGGCACTCAACTGGCACTTGAGGAAAAACCAATAACAAAGGAAAATTGTTTAAAGATTAAATACTATACAAAGAGATGAAGTACTGAATGTATTTACTAATTTTAACAGTATATACCCATAATTCATCCACGAACATAGGTAATCTTTTGCACTCCATCACATTTGTATTTTGATTTGAATATATCAAAGTACTTAGCATATATAAAATCAAATGTATTATAAGTGAAACAGTATCTTCAGTATTTAGGAAGTAGGAAAACCTCATGAGAAAAATATATACAGACATTCATACAAAAATAAATGTATGAACCTATACTGAATTCATAGTGGCTGTTTTAGCATCTTCCTTACTGACTTRTAGTTATTCCAATCTCACAGATACATATGCAAAATTTATATAAATACGCAATATTACTGGAACAAAAATACTTTCTGCAGAGCAAATAGATCTCATCTTAAAACAGTCAGATCAAGATAGACAGATCACTAATACTGGCTTGAACTATGTGGTGATAATTAACTCTCCAATTAGCAAATTTCCTAGAAAAACGTGATATTTTAACCTATTCAGTTTTATTCAACTTAGATTTTTTTTGCTGTTTGGGAGATATAGAAAATAGTGACAGTACTGTTTTAAATGAATATAGGGAAGCTTACTAGAGTGGATTAGGTATGGACACACAAATAACAAATTTAAAAAAAAAAAGGTCTGAGTCGGCAACCTGTTTTATTATGTATTGCTTAGGTTGATATGTAAACACATTCAGCATGGGAATTTAGAGACCATTAAACATTACAACTGTCCCCACTCTGTCATAATTGTACCAGCACCTGCTGCAAAACTACGTTGTGCTGATCTGCTGTGAAAATGCAGTATTACCAGCTCTCACATTGATTTATGTAGTTCACACCTGCAGAAATAGTAGTTGAACATTAGAATACATCAAAGACTATGTCAAGAAAAGTGGTTTAACATTTCTTATAGAATAATTTTTAACAGTGCTTGCTGGGTAGATCTGTACTTCCTGTTAATGTGCAATATTTTATATTGATGCTTAAGCTAATATAGGGGGGACAGAAATCCATTTTGCTTGTATACAAATCAGAAATGTCAGAAGTATGAGCCTTTAGCTGATCCAGCATGCTATAAGAATCAATCACAATGATGTCCATATAATCTCTCTTTTACTTTAAACATAGCTGCCAGCCAAATACACTTCTTTCTTGCCTAGTCAGCGATGCTACTGAAAATACCATTCTTCCCATAGCCAGAATAAGGATAATTTTACTTTTCAGAGAACTTTTCCAGCTGTGTTATTATCTTTTGCGTCCATCAGCCACCTTGTGTTTCCTTCATGGTTCTAGAGTTGCCACCAACTAGCTTCAGACTTCAGAGCTCTATGGTTAATTCATGCAACTTTTTTTTTTCTTTTTTTTATTGTCAACTCACTGTTACAGAGCAAAATTTAGAAATAGACTAGCTGGGAAATGTCTCAGAAGGCAAGGAACTCTCAGCATGACTCTTTTTGGCTTGAACGTCCATGTTCTACTAGCCATTAGAAATTGTTTTTAAATTGGTTTTAAATTTTCGGGGTTTGTGTGTTTTGGATTTAATATGAACCTAAAAGATAAGCACTGCACAGCTTGCTAAATTATCTACACTTATTGAATTTCAAGTTTGGGCATCTAATCTCTTTCCCTTCTGCAAACGTCTTGAGTGAACCAGGTTCCAATCTTCTTACTTTGTTGGCTACTCCAGACTATTGATCAGAGTGTCTCAGAATTATTTTTGTTGTAGAACTCATTCAGGATCAGATTGAAAAATCCTAAGCCAGAAATAACCTTTTAAAGTCCTCACTTTTTTTCCTKTCATTTTACCTCAAATGTCTCTTAAAAGTCATCTTCTCTTATTTTCTTAGAATTGTACTTCCTGTAACCCTATAGACAAGGAAGAAGCAGACAAATCAGAGCAGTTTAAAATCAGCTCTGGCTTACGAAACTGGTAGTTGCTTTTTTAAATGATATTATATTAGCATGGATATTTTTTCTTAAAAATGGCAATTTTAATTGAATTATTTTTCTTAAGGCTTCTTCTGGAGTCACAGGTTTACATGAATAAGTTTACTTTTCTGTTTATTTTTAGCTGTTTTTAAGCAGCTAAGTTAAGGATTTCATACTTTTCAACATTCTGTTTGAAACAATAGATTCAATGACATGAACACATAAGGAACAAGTGGGGGCTAGTTATGTTGTTACTAATCTTATTGCATGTATGTCAACTCTTGCTACTTGGGACATAATAATTTCTTTGAGAAATTAAATGTAGCTTTTAGGAATGGTTATATGAAATAAGGTCAGATATCCATCTAATAAAGCATTTTGTGCTTACTGTGGCAAGTGGTAGATACTTAGGCAATGAATATAAAAGTGGGTTGTGTGTAGTGTCACCTTCTCCCCAGTATACTCTCCCTCAGCTTCCAACAGTTTGCAGTATCGGCATCTGCTGAGTTAAAATTTCTGTTTCTATCTTGGTGTTTAAGAGGTCTGGAAGGCCTTTTGAGCCATAGATATCTCTAATTGCTTTTTGATTTAATTTATACTTTTGACTTTCATCCTGTGGCAATTGAATTTTGCAGTTTAATTGAGATTATAAAAGTGGGATTAGATTCAGCAAAATATTCCCTAAATCCCATTCTGAGATCTCCCTCAGCATGTTTCACTCACCTATAAAGAGATGGTAGATGTTCTGTGATAGCACAATGAGTTTCCTTCTGCTGGTAGATTTTGGTAGATCAGAAGCCTGGCCTTTGAAGTTAACCCTTTTATAGAAATTATTTTACTTATTAATATAATCAGGACTAGATCAAGGTAACTTTGAAATAGAGCTGGTCAGGATTTTTATGACAAAAAATTTCRTGGTAGGGGACTTTAACTACAGAATAGAATTGTTGGTTTTGATCAAAAAAGGGAGTAACACTGTAACAAAATATTGAGTGCTCACACTTGAGATAAGCATCACTGTCTTTAATACCTTGCTTCCAGTCAAGGTAAAGATTGAAGCAAAGTCTCATCCAAAGTGAGTATAATAACCATCAAGCAATTTCTGTTTAATGTATTTAATAACTTATTTTTATTTGATAGATTCCCAAAGGTCCTAGGTCAGTCCCTCTTTGTCCTTTTAGAGATTAAGATATAACCTTTCCATTCTAATGGTTTCAAGAATTAGAAAATTTAGCTCTATTGATGATTTGCTAGTAAAAAATATAGACTGAAGATGTTACCTGCTAAAGACTTMTTAACAATTAAATTATAATCCTTAAGGACTGTTTTTTTGTAAGTATTTACTGAAGAACCAGTGTTGGAAAATTAGTGCTGGAGATGGATTTTTTTAATGGAAAACAGAAAATAAAACTGGAAATTAAATAATTGCATGGAAATCATGTTCTTCCAAATGATTCTTGCAAAAAGCAGACATTGATTCTAGTAGCAAGACAGGRCATGAAACTTAATAATGAAACAGATTTTTTTTATAGTTTCAATATAATGGATTTAGTGACAAAATTAACTCTTGGAGCATGCTGGTGAGTTTTGTGCAAAAGACTAGTAAATTGTCTTTTTCTTTATACAAAACCCACTTTTTTTGTGTTGTCCCTGTTCTCCTTCTTTTTCWCCTTAAAATAACATTTCCAAAGTCAACTTCTATTCTCACTAGTTTTCAACTCAAAGTTCTGTTTTTTTTTCTGACATATCAATCAAGACAATTTTCACTTGATTGAAAAAGCTATTTTTTTCTGTCAGAAAAAAAGATTTAACAGAAAATCACTTTACTGCAGTAACTGCTTATAAAAAAGAAAAGCTTAAGAGAATTTATTTACAGCTTGGTTGTGCTGGGTTCATAGGCAGTGTACATTAGAAATGAGTGGAAATATGTAGCTTTATTTGTTCAAGTTTTCTAAACCACATCTGCAGCCCAGTAACAATGACTCCTGCCATTCCTAGTACAGGACTCTGCAGAGCACACATCTCGGGGCTGGCCTGGGATCACCTTGGCCAGAGCTGGGCTGGGCTGGTTTCAGCTCCTGCTTCGGGGCCAAGTGCCTGTTGCCTCCCCTGCCAGTGCCTGAGCTCTGCCAGTGCCCCCGTGGGAAGGGTCTGGCAAACCCATGGAGTCACTGCCCAACAAACAAGAGTCCTTGGGGGGCTGAGCTGGGGAGGCTGTGGGACCTCAGCCTGGAGCAGCCAGAAGGCAGCAGTCCGGGATGAGGAAACATGTAAAAATAAACCCAAGTAGACCCCAATACTGAGGATGAGGGGACCCCCACCAGCAGCGTTGCATTTCTCCCAGGGAAGGACTCAGGATGTCGATGACTCGCTGTGACAGCCCAGCACGAGTCGACTGGAGGAACGATGACTCCATTGGCCTTATGAGCTGGAAGGACACTGGGAGAGTGAGCACAGCACCAGCAAAAAGGTGTAGACATTAGAAAGGTTTTTTTGCATAAGAATTTGAAGGATATTGACATTATATAKTTTTTCCTGTACTAGTCTGTACTATGATTGTTACTATCATTGTAATTGGACTGTTTGTTGCATTTCAATTGGATTTTAAAGTTTTTAATTAGGCTAACAATAAATTCTTGGCTACATACATGTGTTGCTCCATACTTTGTGCCCTGGCAGCAAGGAGGGCAAACCACATCCTGGGGTGCATCAAACACAGTATAACCAGCTGGTAAAAAGAGGTGATTGTCCCACTGTATTCAGCATTGGTGTGGCCTCACCTGGAGTACTGTGTGCAGTCCTGGGCCCCACAATTTAAGAAGGATGTGAAGGTCCTTGAGGGCGTCCAGAGGAGGGCAACAAAGCTGGTGAAAGGGCTGGAAGGCATGTCCTATGAGGAGCAGCTAAGGACTTTGGGCTTGTCTAGTTTAGAGAAAAGGAGGCTGAGGGGCAACCTCATTGCTTTCTACAGCTTCCTGAGGAGGGGAAGAGGAGAGGGCGGTGCTGAGCTCTTCTCCCTGGTATCCAGCAATAGGACGCGTGGGAATGGTTCAAAGCTGCGCCAGGAGAGGTTTAGGCTGGACATTAGGAAGCATTTATTTACTGAGAGGGTGGTTAAACACTGGAACAGGCTTCCTAGAGAGGTGGTCAATGCCCCAAGCCTGTCAGTGTTTAAGAGGCATTTGGACAATGCCCTTAACAACATGCTTTAACTTTTGGTCAGCGCTGAATTGGTCAGGCAGTTGGACTAGGTGATCGTTGTAGGTCCCTTCCAACTGAAACATGCTATTCTGTGCTATGCTATGCTATACTATTCTATTCTGTTCTATTGTTTTCTTTCACCCATAACACAGTTTTGAATGTAAACCACCGCCTTAAAAAATCAGGGAGTAACTGGGGCAATCATAAAAAGTGCTGAAAAGTATTCCAGGATACGTTAAAATAGATGTAGATTCTAAAATTAAGTTCTTAATATAATTAATTTAAAGTTAATTCTGTTATGTTTTACCACATTTCTAGTACTTTAGACCGCAAAATAATCAAATTTCAAGAAAGAAAGTTCTACTTCAAATTGCGGAAAAGGTCTCCAAGCATGGAACTGAATATTACTGTCATTAATAATTATTCTCTCTTTCATCTTCTCATTTCTTTAAGAATTTTACTGAAAAGTTACTTTTACAATATTCATAGACATGGAATGAGTTTGGGGGATATTGTTATTTTTGGAATGGATTTTATTGTGCTTTTAACTACCAGAGACTTTGAGATGAGCTCTCTGCAAGGAAGGAACTTTCACTTATGGAAAATACAGGCATGAAATCTGATCAAATTTTATTTTTGTTTCACCTCCTAGTGTTTAGAATGACATAGAAAGAAGGGCAGTAAACACTGGAAAATATTTATCTTAAAAAAAGTAATATGAAGAAGCATATCTTAATGGTAATGAAAACTGTGAAAGATCTTTATCTGCTATGGCATTGCAGAATGTCAATAAGAAATGAATGCACTGCAGTTGCTGCTTTTAAAAATATGAAATTTTATAAACCTCATCACTGTGTGTTATCAGAAAATGCATCTACTGAGAACTATAGCAAGCCTCTCGCAGTCGCTATTCATTGAAAGTGCTTTTTATTGTAACAGAAAACAATCCTGAACTGCCTACATAAATTGCTGACTGCTGTATAAATTGCTGACTGGAAACCTGGAAATATTTCCAGTTAGTATTTACTGGGCAGTGTCACACAAAATAAAATATAAGGCATTTATTCTGGTAATTAGTAGAACCTGGAAGGTACTGATCAGGAAGAATGACATAGAATGACAATAATAATGAGCACATGAATTCGATGATTTGATTTTCTTACAGATCATACAAACCCCAAAACTATGTAGAAAGTTGACCCTTCTAATTGTTATTTTAAAACTATTTTTAATGCATATTCTACAGAATAGTAAAATAGAAATAGTAGATTTTAAAAGTTTCCTTTCCTTAGAAGACTTTTTCTGTTGAAACATTCTCCAGCCTTGTCCATCAATGACATTTTAACAGATCTAGGCCATAGTTCAGTGGTAGTTAGATTGAATCTTAATGAAGGGTTTTAACTCCTAAACCCCTCTGCAGTGCTACTTAGTTTGGGTTCTGGGAACACATTTTTCAAACTATGTGTCTTAAAAATTATTTGGCAATTGAAGATTGTCGTGGTTTARCCCCAGCCAGCAACTAAACACCACGCAGCCGCTCGCTCACCCCCCCACTCCGGTAGGATGGGGGAGAGAATCGGGAGGGCACACAGAGGAAAACCCGCGGTTTGAGATAAAAACAGTTTAATAATGGAAACAGAACAAAGTAGAACAGTGATAATAACAATGATAACAACAATAACAGAATATACAAAACAGGCGATACACAATGCAACTGCTCACCCCACGTGTTCCGCACCAAAAACCCCGCGAACCATGCCCTCCCACAGAGCGACCACCCTGGGTTTTTAAGCTGGGCATGATGTCACATGGTATAGAATACCCCATTGGCCAGCTGGGTCAACCACCCCGGCTATGCTCCCCCCCCAGGTCCCCCTGCACCTTGAAGGGCGGGGGAGGCTGTCGGTGCACCCGGCAACAACCAAAGCATCAATGGGCCATCAACATTCCTTTCACCGCCAAACCCAAAACACAGCACCCCCTCCAGCTACAGGAAAGAGAGTTAACTCTGTCCCAGCCGGAACCAGGACAAAGATACAGAACTATTTAGGAGAATGTAAACATTCTGAGAGACGGGGATGGGCATTTTTAACTTAAATATGCTAAAGTGCTTTTTCTTGCTCACAGTATTGAACAATGTGTGTGCTTTTTCCTCACAAAAGGTGACTGTGTGAGTCTACCGCTGTTAGAAGAAGGGGTGGGCGACTCAGGAAGAGTACAGGGATCTCGTTAGGTTGTGCAGAGAGAAAATTAGAAAGGCAAAAGCMCAGCTAGAAATCAATCTGGCCACTGTCGTAAGAGACAACAAAAAATGTTTTTACAAATATGTTAACAACAAAAAGAGGGCCAAGGAGAATCTCCCTCCCTTATTGGATGTGGGGGGGAACATTGCCAYCAAGGATGAGGAAAAGGCTGAGGTACTTAATGCCTTCTTTGCCTCAGTCTTTAGTAGTCAGACTGGTTATCCTCAGGATATTCAGCCCACTGAGCTGGAAGACAGGGACGGAGAGCAGAATAAACCCCCCATAATCCAAGAGGAAGAGGTTAATGACCTGCTACGCCAGCTGGACATACACAAGTCTATGGGGCCGGATGGGATCCACCCGAGAGTACGGAGGGAGCCGGCAGAGGAGCTTACCAAGGCACTCTCCATCATTTTCCAGTGGTCCTGGTTAACAGGGGAGGTCCCGGACGACTGGAGGCTTGCCAATGTGACGCCCATCTACAAGAAGGGYCGGAAGGAGGATCYGGGGAACTACAGGCCTGTCAGCCTGACCTCGGTGCCGGGGAAGATTATGGAGCGGGTTCATCTTTAGGGCGCTCACAAGGCAGGTGCGGGACAAACCGGGGATCAGACCCAGCCAGCATGGGTTCATGAAGGGCAGGTCCTGCTTGACCAACATGATCTCCTTCTACGACCGGGTGACCCGCCTAGTGGATGAGGGGAAGGCTGTGGATGTGGTCTACCTGGACTTCAGCAAAGCCTTTGACACYGTCTCCCACAGCATTCTCCTGGAGAAGCTGTCGGCTCATGGCTTGTACGAGTGTACTCTTCGCTGGGTAAAAAATTGTCTAGATGGCTGAGCCCAGAGAGTTGTGGTGGATGGAGTTAAATCCGGTTGGCGGCCGGTCACGAGCAGTGTTCCCCAGGGTTCAGTTTTGGGGCCAGYCTTGTTTAATATCATTATCAATGATCTGGACGAGGGGATCRGGTGTGCACCCTCAGTAAGTTTGCAGATGACTCCAAGTTGGGTGGGAGTGTTGATGTGCCTGAGGGTAGGAAGGCTCTGCAGAGGGATCTGGACAGGCTGGATCGATGGGCCGAGGCCAATTGTATGAGATTCAAGAAGACCAAGTGCCGGGTCCTGCACTTGGGTCACAACAACCCCAGGCAATGCTACAGGCTTGGGGAAGAGTGGCTGGAAAGCTGCCTGGTGGAAAAGGACCTGGGGGTGCTGGTCAACAGCCGGCTGAACATGAGCCGGCAGTGTGCCCAGGTGGCCAAGAAGGCCAACAGCGTCCTGGCTTCTACCAGAAATAATGTGGCCAGCAGGAGCAGGGAGGTGATCGTGCCCCTGTACTCGGCACTGGTGAGGTCGCATCTCTAATACTGTGTTCAGTTTTGGGCCCCTCAATACAAGAAGGACATTGAGGTGCTGGAGCGTGTCCAGAGAAGGGCAATGARGCTGGTGAAGGGTCTGGAGCACAGGTCTTATGAGGAGCGGCTGAGGGAGCTGGGGTTGTTTAGCCTGGAGAAGAGGAGGCTGAGGGGAGACCTTATCACTCTCTACAACTACCTGAAAGGAGGCTGTAGTGAGGCGGGCGTCGGTCTCTTCTCCCAAGTAACAAGTGATAGGATGAGAGGAAATGGCCTCAAGTTGCGCCAGGGGATGTTTAGACTTGATATTAGGAAAAATTTCGTCACCGAAAGGGTAGTCARGCATTGGAACAGGCTGCCCATGGAAGTGGTGGAGTCACCAACAGTGGATACATTCAAGAAACGTGTGGATGTGGTACTTCAGGACATGGTCTAGTGGGCATGGGTGCTGGGCTGACAGTTGGACTCGATAATCTTAGAGGTCTTTTCCAACCTTAATGATTCTATGATTCTATGATTCTATAACGCTCTGATTTTTTTCATTATCAGATGATTTTTATTCTGCACCTTCTAAATTCTGACCTCAAAGTTCAGACCTTTGAGAAAACATTGTCCTGCATACAGGGAASTCTCATGAAAAATTCCACTCTTCTAGGGAAAAAGCAGTCACAAATGCCATCTCTGTCCTCGGTCTCAGTCATATGATATGTTCCTGAGAAGGTATCATCTCACTGCTTTTTCCACTAATTGGTTGAACTACTTCCGTAAGTCACAATAACTTTCTATATAGATGTAATCTACACAGTAGGAAATAGGGGACTGGCTTACTCTTGCCCAAGAAAATTTATACAGTAAGTGGTATCAGAAAGGGCATTTAGGAATAGTTTGATTATAAATTGGATAGTGATGGAGGTGCCATAATAAAAGGAGATAAAAAACGGGGCTGACTTTTCAATCCTTAAAAAATGTTGCCTTTTTCTCCGTGGCACAGAGAAACAGGCACCTAATTTGACGCCAGAAAAACAGGCTCCACGCCTTCAGTTTTACTGTCATGGTGACAACTGCAATAAATGAGGTTCCCCTAACCAAATCAGGTCTTGCTATTTTAAAAGATGGTAAGAATCAGGAYTGGTTCTGCTTAATTTAGAGCACAGTGAGGTGTGTCTGCACCATCCTTTACAGCAAATTACAAACATCTCCATGTTCCCCAGTGTCACGGTTTAACCCCAGCTGGCAGCTAAGCCCCACACAGCTTCTCGCTCACTCTCCCCAGTGGGATGGGGGAGAGAATCAGAAGAGTAGAAGTGAGAAAACTTGTGGGTTGAGATAAAGACAGTTTAATAGGGAAAGCAAAAGCCGCACACACAAGCAAAGCAAAACAAGGAATTAATTCGCTACTTCCCATCAGTAGGCACACAGCCATCTCCAGGAAAGCAGGGCTCCATCACACGTAATGGGTACTTGGGAAGACAAATGCCATCACTCCGAATGTTCCCCCCTTCCTTCTTCTTCCCCCAGCTTTATAAGCTGAGCATGACGTCATATGGCATGGAATATCCTTTTGGTCGGTTGGGGTCAGCTGTCCTGGCTGTGTCCCCTCCCAGCTTCTTGTGCACCCCCAGCCTACTCACTGGTGGGATGGTGCGAGAAGCAGAAAAGGCCTTGACTCTGTGTAAGCACTGCTCAGCAGTAACAAAAATCTCTCTGTGTTATCAACACTGTTTCCAGCACAAATCCAAAACATAGCCTCATACTAGTTACTGTGAAAGGAGGCTGTAGAGAGGCGGGTGTCAGTCTCTTCTCCCAAGTAATAAGCAATAGGACGAGAGAAAATGGCCTCAAGTTGCGCCAGGGGAGGTTTAGATTGGATATTAGGAAAAATTTTTTCACCGAAAGGGTAGTCAAGCAYTGGAACAGGCTGCCCAGGRAATTGGTGGAGTCACCAACACTGGAGACATTCAAAAAACGTGTGGATGTGGTACTTCAGGACATGGTTTAGTGGGCATGGGTGCTGGGCTGACAGTTGGACTCGATGATCTTAAAGGTCTTTTCCAACCTTAATGATTCTATGATTCTATGAAGAAAAATAACTCTATTCCAGACAACRCCAGCACATTCTCCACCCCTTATTCCATACCATTTACGTCATTCAGGTCCCACACTATCCAACACATCCTCATTAATCAACCCTCCCCCCCTTCCCATCCATAGATATAATACACAGATATCATTCCATTAGTCTGTGGACCACCCCTGTGAAATGTCCATAAAATGTCCACAAATATTCACAAAATGTCCATTGAGTTCATTTGGTCCATGACGTTGGGCTCCATCTGTTATGGTGGTCACTCAGAACAGGAGAGGTGGTGTGTTGCGTGGAGTTACTGGGCACCAAAGCCAGCTCAGGTCGGGTCACTGCTGCACTTGCACTGCTTCTTGTAAGRCTTCTCCTCCATTGGTTCCAGTGGTTCCTTCTATAGTAATTCCTATAACATGCAACTCTAATCATGTGTTACAAMAATTTAAAGGTATTTCCATTATAATCTCATCCCTGGTCCCTTTGGACCAGGGTTTAGCATTGCAGTGATCTCCCCTTGTCCCTGCTCCAGCTTGGACTTATCCACAGCCACAGTTCTTTCAAAAGTAAACCTGCTCCAACATSGCCTCACCCATGGCTGCAGTCCCTCCAGGGGAGTACCTGTGCTGTTGTGGGCTTATCCACAGCCACACACTTTGAGGTGCTCCAGCATGATCTCATGCACAGCCACTAACGCTTTAAGGTGTATTTATTTGCTGCAGCAAGGACTTATCCACAGCCACAGATGCTTCGAGGTGTACCTTCTCCAGCGTGGACTTATCCTTGGGCCACAATCCCTTCAGAGGTACACCTTCTGCAGAATGGACATAACCACGGCCACAGATGCTTCGAGATGTACCTGCTTTGGTGTGGACATATCCACGGCCACTGATGCTTCAGGGTGTCCTGCTCCYGYGTGGACTCATCCACAAGTCACAGTCCCTTCGAATCAAGTTCACACTGGAGTTCCAGCCTGTCCAGTACAGCAGCACAGAAACAGCAGCGATGTCTGCACAGAAACAGCCATTGCTGTAACAAAAACGTTCCCAGGCACAGCAGAGTAACRTGATAAGCAGTGCAGCAGTACAGCAAGCAGCGAAAGCAAAAAGCAACCACTAACGAACACTAGACTCTAATATACAGTAAGGCAAGCAAGCCCCATGGCAAGCACAGGAGCCTGCCGATTAATAACTAAACAGCAATAACAGCTATAAATTCGATCTAGCACGTTCCAATCAAATCTGTCATTATCTCGAAACCTTCGAGCCCCACATTGGGTGCCAAAAAGGACTGTCATGGTTTAACCCCAGCTGGCAACTAAACCCCACACAGCTGCTTGCTCACTCCCCCTTGGTGGGATGGGGTAGAGAATTGGAAGGGTAAAAGTGAGAAAACTCATGGGTTGAGATAAAGACAGTTTAATAGGGAAAGTAAAAGCCGTGCACGCAAGTAAAGCAAAACAAGGAATTCATTCGCTGCTTCCCATCGGCAGGCAGGTGTTCAGCCATCTCCAGGAAAGCAGGGCTCCATCGTACGTGACGGTTACTTGGGAAGACAAATGCCATCACTCTGAATGTTCCCCCCTTCCTTCTTCTTCTCCCAGCCTTATATGCTGAGCATGATGTCATATGGTATGGAATATCCCTTTGGTCAGTTGGGGTCAGCTGTCCTGGCTGTGTCCCCTCCCAACTCCTTGTGCACCCCCAGCCTACTCGCTGATGGAGTGGTGTGAGAAGCAGAAGAGGCCTTGAGTAAGCACTGCTCAGCAGTAACAAAAATCTCTCTGTGTTATCAACACTGTTTCCAGCACAAATCCAAAACATAGCCTCATACTAGCTACTATGAAGAAAATGAACTCTATTCCAGCCCAAACCAGCACACCCAGGCTTTTCTTAAAATTTCCATTTAACTTTTTCAGGAAAGGGAAAAAAAAAAAAAAAAAAAAAGGAAATAAAATAAAAATCTGAAAGATGTAAGTAAATTGAGCTGATATGGTCCAGTTAATGTAGAAAGAGGAATTTTACCTCCGCCTATCTCATATAAGAAATTCATGCACTAAACATCATTGATTTTTCACGCAGTCAATTCTAATCTGTCAAGAATTCTGATGTGAATTGTACCTATAGTATCAAATTTTCATTATTATTGTTCAGCCAAGTAAATGTAATCTAAAAAGAATTTTGTAATACATATATATCCATAGATACACACACACACAACACAGGTGTGCGCTGTCATACATACAGCCTTCAAATAATATTTAATGCTGTCTTTCAGCAAAACTAGACATTGGGCTGCAGCTCTTCTGTATCTCAAGCTTGTGAAAGTTGCCAATTCCCCATAAAAATGGGGACTAGTTTACCTTTTTTTATTCAATTGCCTAATTTAGCCAATCATTGAATCAATTCATTTATTATACTTGTGAGTTAAGGAATAATACTTCTTCAGTTATTGCAGCACATCATTGCCAAAAAAATCAGTGCTGGCTTCTTCCTTGAAGATCTAAACGGATCTGTGTTTGCAAACCATAAATTAATAGTGCCTGAGGAACATGGGGAAGGATTCTTCAGAAGGTAGCATGCATACCACATGCACACCATCCACAGTTCCTACGGGCTTTGGCTTAATTGGTTCTGAGACAAGGAGCTGACACATTCAACAATCCATCAGAGTATAATTTCTGATCAATGCTTTTTCATAAGATATCTTCAGGACTCCACTGGAAGTAAAGTCTGATATGAATAATAGCTTGGGCACAAGAAATATTCATGCATGTATAGAAAATAGACCCATGTTTTCTCTACCTCAAATAGTAACATATTTGCAAATTAAACAGTATTAAAAACGTGGCTCAAAATAGCCATTTTAGTGGCAGTTCCTCCTGTGGTACAGTAGTGCAGCAGTTTCCAGATATAGACTATTTTCTCAAGAAAATAATTTTCCTCAAAAAAGTGTGATATCCCAGACTTACAAAAATATAACTGCAACAGAAAGACCAGTGGGCATATTATGAGAAGCATACAAGGCCAAAAATATACTGTGGGCAATTGCATTGTGTAATGAATAACTCACTTATCTTTCACCTGTGGGATGGTAGAGAAAGGAAATTCATGTCTCAGGATGAATTAATTTCGGCTAGCTGTCTCATCAGTGAATAATTTGTTCACTTGCAAAATAGACATAATCAGCAAGAGTCTAGATTTTGGTCACCAGAGATAAAATTAATTGATGTATTTTGCAAGTAAATTAAGTAAAGCAAGTAAAATAAGATAATACATAGAGTGCAATATGACAGTACGAAAAAYCCTCAAAAGACAAATATGAGACAAGTCTGCATTATTCATGCTAATAGCACCCATATGGAACTTTTCTTAAAGGCTGTCTTTTACACAGTATTTTAAAGTTCATTATTTCTGATTGCTCAATCTAAATTTTCATACTGGAAGTCAGTTTTATAAAAAAAAGTTTTGCCTTTTGTCAGAATTAAATTAGATTCTACAATATATTTTTAGCTCCATTAAATATTTTTTTAATACATTTGTTTTGTTAATTAGTGACTTTTGGAACATTTTTCATTAGGAAGGTGTGGGGGAACAAAAGCATGAGCATTTGGCTAAGTGATAAAAACTTAGAAAAATCTGATTTTGTACAACACATGATTATTCAAGCCTTGCTAAATTTTGACAGGGAAATGATCTGCAGATTCCACCTGTATCCTGCTGCCATTCCAGGTAGGAAGGTCTGAGTAAGATTCCCTGTGCAAGAGATGTTCCATCTGCTGTGGATCTCTAGTGTACAACCCCTTCATSTATCTAACAACAGAGGAGAATAGCCCACCACTTCTCACATCTGTCTCTTACATAAGAGCATAAAGTCTGTGAGATTATTTTTTTTTTAAATGTATGGTTAATTATTGTAAAAATAGTATTTCATGCTTAGGAGATAGGAACCCATAGTACAAACGAAATATGGTAGATGAACAGCAAGAGCAAAGGCAAAGATGCACAGAACAGTGCATGCAAAACAGCAAAGTGATGGCTTGTGACTCTCACCTTTGCTCATAGTTTTGCTTGTAGTGATCAAGGTTGGGGGTTTCTTTTTAATTCTAGAGATACACTGGGGAGAAGAAAGGRATTGCACAAAAGGGCCATTTGGGATCCTGACAGATAAATAAGATAGGCCTACCTATACTTCCACAGCTAGGCTATTACAGGTAAACTTTATGCAGCACTTAAAATCTCTTGTTTAGAGGATCTTGTACACTTGAACGTGCAGCATAAGAACTTGTAAATGATGAGAGTGCAGCATTTTGAAGGAAATAGTGCTAGAAACATTGGTCAGGAGGAGAGAGAGAAAGAGAAAAGAAGATGGGAACATGGTGGGCAAATGGGACAAAGGCTGAGGTGGCAAACTGACACACAATGTAAAAGACACCCAAGAGAAAGCCTTTTTACAACTATACCTAAACATATAAACAATTAGCATAGTTCACTGTTACAAGTCTGRAGCTGCTTTAAATATACAAGTTATTTTCAGGAACAATCCAAGGAGACCTTTAAAACTAGAGCAAAATTAATGATGTTACACAGAACAGCAATAGGTATTATGTCCAGTGGCTCAGCATGATTACAGTTCCCCAGTGCCTTCATAGCTTTATACAAGTTATTTAGCAACCCTTAGCAGTGGAAAACATATAGCAGCACATCTTAAAGGTCTGTTTAAAAATAATTAGTAACATTAATTCACGTGCAGGTTCTGAAGATTAGCTTTACTATATCTTATAAAAGACTAAAAGCTAGCTGATGTTGTTTTTGTCCGAGCTTCAGAATATTGTTTTCATCATAGCTCTGAAGAAAAAGAAGTTTATACAGTTTTTGATATCCATACTACCTCCTAAAAGTTGAGGGACTATATTTAGGAGTAGACTTACACAGTGTAGCATTAAAAAGTAGTACATCTTAGTGGTGGGCGCTGAGAGTCAGAAATGAAATTTATTTCTTGAATTGGTTTCCAAAATTATTAGTCTGTTTGCTAACATCCCCCTTGGGTAGTACAAGTACCAAATAGCTTTAATTTTCATTCCTAATGATCCTGTACTGTCAGTGTAGTATCATCACTGTTTCACCTTTGTCCCCATGGTTGCAACACCACACGCGTGCAAGACTACTCCAAGAAGTCTTTCCTGTAAGATTTCTTATCTAGGATAAATATGCATCTAAAGGAGTCTTTAAATACTGTCTCAATATCTCAGGCCCAAAGAGAAGCCAGAAAAAAGACAGGTCTTTGTGGCAGCATGCCTCAAGCTATCCTGGACTGAGGGGATATTTGCAAGAATTTAGACTGGTCTTGTGGTAGTCGTTCAAAATGCCAGGTAGCTCCACTCAGAGAAAACAAAACAGAACAGAACAAAACAAAACAAAATGCAAGTAATCTAGAAGCTGACTATGTTAAGGATTATGAGAAGAACCAGTACAGAATGAGGGTGGTTAGACACCATGACAGTGGGATAAGTACTGAATCATTGTCACACATCAGTCAGTCTGAATTTGAGCAGTGAGGATTTAAGCCTCTTTGCGTGAGTTGGCTCAAGGAATGTCTRTGTTTCCCCCAACTGGACCAAAAGGCAAAATACTTTTTCCTTTTCTAACATAATAAAGTTAAACTCAGAGCAATCACTCCTAGCCTGAAGGTGGCTGTTTACATCTCAGGGTTTGTGTGTCCAAAAGATTGTCTGTTTTCTCGCTCTCCCCCAACAATACAGCTGGCTTTAAAAAGTGACACTGTTATAGCTTTACCTAAAACTTGTTTTGTATTTTATCCAGTGTTTTGCTTAATGCAAAATTCATRAGCGGTGCTAGGAGCAGAACCCAGGATTCCTTTCTTGCAGGTCAAAACCTGCATCAGTGGGTTAGAGCACAGCAGTACTTGCTTGCTTGTTTTTCCTTTCCAGCTTCATTAATTTCACACTTTTATCTGCACAGGAGAAATAGTTAATGTGTGTAGTCAGATTAGACTGTGGTTTTATGGTTAGAATCTTCTCCCAGAAGGGAGAAAAATAGGTTTGATTTCTTTCAGGTTGAAAAGGACATAAAATGCTTTTATCCCCATGCAACTATGCAAGAACTGAACATTTAATCCTCTCCTGTGTAATTGAATAAAAATAACTATTGCCTGTGTATTGAATGTCTGAAACTTAATTCTTTAATATGCCCAATCAATCAAGTCACTGAGGCATTTTAGAGCAAAGTTTCAACAGAGAACCTGGCTTAGGCAGCTTTTGCCCACAGTTCTTTTTCACTTCTGAACATCCCCATCAACAGTATGAGTTCATTCTTCTGGGGCCATATGATGACCCAGACTGGACAATTTGCCTGGATTAAAAATTGGGGGGAGGGCAATGTTTGCTTGTGGTTTATCTGATTTAATTTTGAGCCAGAGCAAATCCTAGTCTGCTTCATCACAGAGGTAGTGACAGTACTGAGGGCATATCACAGGTTTAGGAGTGGATGGTCAGGGAAGGTAGTGCAGCAAGCATTCCTGCTGAAAAATAATTAACCAAGCATCCCTTCAGTCCCAGTTTAGGTAGTTCCAGCCTTCACTACACTTCTTACATTTCAAAATTGGGAAAAAGTCTTGTATATTATCTGTATTTAAGTTGAAGCTGATGTGAGTAACTAAAAATTAAATATAGCTCTTCGTCAAAAGAAAAATACAGTATATTTTATTAATATATATGTTGATCGGAATGTGAAATAAATGGACTAATTCACAGTCAACAAGGATGAGTTCCTAAAGGAAATCAATACTTTTCAATTTGAAAGGGTAAACAAATATGTTCCTGTACTTCTGGGTGTAAACCTGAGAGGACACTATAGATTAATTTACTGTGGAGTTTATTATATTAACAAATTAAGACCATGCATTTCYTTCACTGCACTCAGTTGTTTGACTAAAGTTCCAAGAGCTATCATGACAGCTTTGAAGCTTAGCTTTTTTGTAGTTTTCTTTCACTGTGTTACTATCTTTAAAACAAAATTATTTCAACTCTCTACAGACAGATTTTTGTCTTTAGGAAAAGATGTTCTAAGGCAAAACACCATTGTGAACATTGGTCCTAAGTGAGGTTTGGATCCACATTCACATAATCTAAGCACAACATCAATTACTTCACTCTGCAATTCCATTCATGTTGCTATTTAGTATTAGAAACCAATAAAACACTTCCATGGATGCAAAATTTAGCAACTTCATAAAATACTTGGAGGTTAGTGCTTAGGGGCTGCAGAATGGCAGAACCAGTGCAATGCTTCTTTTCTGAGTGTAATCAAAAACTTTTTTTTTTTTTAATTTATAACTCCTTAAACAGTTCCCTGTGGGCTACACTATTGCACTCAGAACAACAGTAGCTTATAGTTATAAGCAGGTACATGTAGCAACACACATACAATTCCTAATAAAAATATAGGGGAAAGAAAACATCTCTGTGAGCTCATGGCACTTACAAAAGACAGATCATGATAAGAACTAAGAGTTGTTAAACAGTTCTGACAAAAAAAAAAAAAGAAGAATTATCCCAGTTTTCCATTTTACATCTTATCTATCTTTAGCACAACTAGAAGTACTTTCTTGTTTTTCTCCTGCCCTTTTCTAAGGCTTTCTAGTYCCCCTGGTTTGGAATGCACTTAAAAGTAAAAGTGAAGTTATAATGAGGAAAGTTACCTTCATCTGTGCTCATTTTCACTTCAAAACACTTCATTTATTGTATCTATAAGTGAAATGTAGTGTTTTCGTATTTCAAGATTCTGAACTTTATGTAATRTGCCATTTATTAATTAAAATGGGCAGATATCTTTATGGATAAACCTTCCAAAGGTGCTCAGTGAAAGTCTGTTCATAGCTTTCTTTGAAACCAGGTAACAGTATTTAATTTGTCATTATACATTCATGAAGTAATAGACATTGTTCTGCCAAACTAATTTCTTCAATCAGACAAGAGCAATTCACAAGAAAGACATATTATAGGTAACTTAACAGCTGCTGCTCCACGTATATTATTCCTTAGAGACTTTCCAGTGATGGATAGGAATTTATTTTATTTTGTAAAAGCTACCAAACKGTTTTGCTAACAACAAAATAAAGCAAGCATTACACAGTTTCCTTTTCCATTTGCTGACTGCATGAAATAGAAATGTWTTATAGCAAAACCACCTTATGTGCATGTGCATATAGTTTTAGCATCTGCTCTTGATTTACTGAGTATCTCTCACAAACACACGGATGAATAGACATTCAAATAAGGATCTATTTTTACTAGGGCTCTAGATCTTAGAGAATTTTTAAAAGTGTTCTGTTTGGTAAGATTTACACTTAAAATGTAACGCCGTCAAAATTATAGTCACAAATATTTCTATGAACAAAACCACAAAAAAATCTAATCTTTCCATACAAATGGAAAACCATACAAAYAAAACATATGTGGAGAGGAATGTGACTTTACATTTCAAGTAGAAAGACTTATAACTTTAAAATGACCACAGTTCTTTTACCACTTATATGCAAAATTTTATATATAAAAATATCCCAAATATAAAGCAGTTTAAAATACATAATTACATTTTTTTCTGTACATATTTCTCAAGGACAAGCATTTTCAGTTACATTATTCTCATAGATTTTCTCTGAAAGCTCTCAGATTTTTGATCATCTTTCCTAAATTGCAAATCTGAACTRAACATATTTCCCTACTCACCTCAGTTAAAAGGGTAAGCCATCCTTTCAATATTTCCATTTTTTTCATTCAAAGACTGCATGAACTCCTAGAAAACAATATTACAAAGAAAGCTTGCTTTTGAAGCTACACTGTAATTATCAAACCATTATGTCTTTCCTTACAATATTTCCCAGGATCCCAGGAAGATTCCAATCCTACAGAAATTAATGCCATTTCAGCCCCATCCCTTGATGTATACTTTTCAGTTTGCTTGTATTGAATGTGCATTGTTTTGTCCAGTTCATTAAATGATTCTCTGCTTATATAGCATTATTTTTCAATCTATTTTTATATAATTTGTAAATTCCATAACTGTCAGGGTTTTGTTTTATTTTCAGAACTTTTTTTAAAAGCACAGAGGGAAAAAGAAAGAAAACTCAGCAAGACTTCACAAGTAACATGAGGTAAGTGTTCCTCTGAGTCCTCTTGGAGATCAAACCTTGTTCTTTTTAAGTTGAATTGTGTTTACTATGGATCCTTCCAGCTAGTCAAAACACTGTACAATAGCTGGCAAAAGCCTGCACATATACAAAACTAATAAATTTGGTTGATCAAGTACCTGGCATAAAATGAGAGAGGATTTTACAAAATTACCCATCCATAAAAATACAAGTCATTAGAATTTCAACTACATGCATAGAGAAAACACACATCCACCCACCCCTGAGTTTCATCTCCTGGGTTGTGGGTTTTGGTATTGTTGGGGTTTTTTTTTCCTTTTTTTTTTTTTTTAWTTGCAATTAATTGTCTTAAATGCTTGGAATTACTCAGCTACGGTGTTGAAATTCACAGTTGTGAATATCTATAGATGTTTTCCTTCTAGCATGGATATCCTCAAAGAAAATGCATAACAGGGAAAAATGAACATTATTATATATTTTGTATTATTTAATATTTTTTTTCATTTATTCCACAAAATTTTACATTATAGTAAATAATAGATTCATATTTTCAAAATGTTCCCATTCTATCTGTGGGTACAGTGACATGTTATACAATTAACACTCAGGAAATCCAAAGAACAATAAAATTCCTCAGAACATACAAAGTAACAATTCAAAATTATATCAATCAGCTTTTCTTCCAATTATTTTCAACTATTTCAGACAAGTAGGTTTACCTGAAAATACCTTTTAAGTAATGTTAGTAGACAAAACATATCTTATGCCGCATTTTACCATAACATGGCAGTGCAGGAAAAAAATTCATTTTGTTATATAATGTTTCATTTTATTTTTTATTATTACCTTTACTACCTAAAGCACCTTACAAGAGCATATTTTTTCTTTCAACATCATTCACAGATACATCAGCAGAACCAAAAGTGGCTCTGCCTATGGTTATGGGTGTAGATGGGTTCTGATTTCCCCCTATTGCTTTTCATAGGATACAATTCCTCTGTAACAAAAATGATATGCAATTATCTCTTACTCTTCTATATGTCCAAACAAGGCTAGGCAGAGTAGATATTACATCTGAGTAAGTCCAATAGACTTATTAGAAATATTTACAAGTTCAGTTAAACTCTCAATCAAATCAAAAGTCTCCAAACATTACAAAATGGACCCTAGTTACCTCTGGTTATGGCTTTCTGTTTTAAACTAACCAATCAGAGACTTTTTACTTATTTTGTTGTTGTTCTTGGTGAATTCTCCTGCCCAATTGGTTACCAAGTATGTAATTTCATTTACATTAATTCAATTTGCTGATATTTATAAATATAGTATTGTATTTCGGTTCCTTTAAAAGATGAAAAAATATTAGATTTACATCAAATACATGCAAACCAAACTATAGTTATTGTAAATAATAAAATTATCTGACTTGTCCATCCATTCGTTAACATTTTGATGCTAGAGATAATCATAGAATTATAAAATCATAGAATAGTTTGGGTTGGAAGGGACCTTTAAAGATCATCTAGTCCAACCACCCTGCCATGGGCAGGGACATCTTCAACTAGATCAGGTTGCTCAGAGCCCTGTCCAGCCTCACCTTGAATGTTCCCAGGGATGGGGCATCTACCACCCCTCTGGGCAACCTGTGCCAGTGTTTCACCACCCTCATTGTAAAAAATTCCTTCCTTATAGCTACTGTAAATCTACCCTCTTTTAGTTTAAAACCATTCCCCCTTGTCCTGTCACTACAGGCCCTGGTAAAAAGTCTGTCCCCATCTTTCTTATAAGCCCCCTTTAAGTACTGAAAGGCCACAGTAAGGTCTCCCCAAAGCCTTCTCTTCTCCAGGCTGAATAGTCCCAGCTCTCTCAGCCTTTCTCCATAGGAGAGGCGTTCCATCCCCCTGACCGTTTTYGTGGCCCTCCTCTGGACCCGCTCCAACAGTCTTTCTTGTGCTGAGGGCTCCAGAGCTAGACACAGTACTCCAGGTACTTTTTGTATCATTGTTCATCATTCTGGTTTTATATAAATTTTTACTTGAATAACACATAAAGTTTTGAAAGAGTAGAATGTAAAAAACCCTTTGTAAATGAAAATTCTAGGATATATTGCTGAACTCTATACAACACAATATAAATAACTATTTAACAGAAAATGATTTTCAGAAGAAATTATTTTTTTGAAAATACGTTTTTTATATATTATCAGAGTATTTAATTTTTTGGAAATAAATTAGACGTGGAGGATATGCTTTTGTTCACACATTTATTTTGTTTTCAAAAAGAAATAGACCTTGCTGGAATTTTTAATTTATTTCYTTTAAATATGCAGTGAACCTGATCTGAGGTATACTATTATAAAACAATTCTATTAGCTTCAAGATATGTACTCTTTTTACTTGTTTAAGTGAGAATAACAAGATCCTTTAGAACTGGAGATTAGGAAAAATTTCTTCCCCAAAAGGGTTGTCAGGCTGCCCAGGGAAGTGGTTGAGTCACCATCCCAGGAGGTATTTAAAAGACGTGTAGGTGTGGTGCTTAGAAACATGGTTTAGTGGTGGACTCGGCAGTATTAGGTTTAAGATCATTGGCTGGACTTGATGATCTTAAAGGTCTTTTCCGACCTAAACAATTCCATGATTCTATGAATTGGCATCTGCGAACTTTATGTCAATACATATAATTTGTATAAATTATTTTTTTTTCCTTGCCAGATTATTAAACTTACTTGAATACATTATGTTGGAAAAATAAGTTCTAAAAAAATAAAGAAAAAAGTACCCTAAATGAGACTGAATATATTAGGAGTCCCCATCCAAAATCTAGATGTATGAAGTTGCCAGAGCTGAATGATCTCAGCTGCTCTTCCAAGACGCATTACGATCTGATAAGAAGTTTAGAAGTAGACTGATTTGGCTTTGGATAGACACTTAGCAAAGAGAGAAGGAGGTCAGGTTTATAAAATCATGAAGATGGTGAATAAGACAAACGAATGTCACACTAACTAAATATCACAACACTGAAACTTGCAGGGCACTTTTTGAAACTATTAAGAGGGAAGACAAAGATAAAATACTTTGTTATATAAAAGGTCATGAATTTCTATGATTTGTTGCCACTGGTGGTTGTGAAGGCAGATAGAATTCCCTGGTTCAAAAAAAGATTAGGGAAATTCATGGATAACACGTTCTTAAACACATTCTAAAGGGATTAGGCAGGGATGTTCTTGTGTGTACTGTTGAGGATGTGGGAAAAATCCTGGAGGAATGGACTGCAGAAAGTGGCCAGCTTTGTTTGTCTTTCCTGCATATGATATCTTTGTCACTGTGTGAGGCAAACAACTGCTCAACCCAGTAGAGCAACTTTATGTCCTTATGAGCAAAAAGTTAAGGAAAGAAAAAACAAAGATGGCCCAGTGGGGTGTGAGTGCTTCTGTACCACAGACTGGTTGCAAAGTCAGCACACAGCTGGACCTGTTTCTAATAACGATCTTCTGGCCAACCAATCCTGCCCACAACAGTTGTGATAGGCAGTGGTAAATCAGTATGTACCAGGATAGAATATGAGAGATATCAGTATATTATTGTGAATGGAAAACATGTAGAATATTTTTTTAAACTACCAGGATTTGGAAAGATTTAATATACACAGATTTTTCTTTTTTTAAGGCACTGATTACATGAATATGCTGTATTCAATTTGTTTACCTTTTCAGTATTTACCACTAAAAAAGGTTATTTGTAATTTGCTAAATGTATTTAACTATTGCTTGATTGCTACTTAACAGWATTTGATTTCCATTTTTTTTTAAACTGTTAAAATTCTCAGCTTGCCGCCAAATCTCAAAAAAAAGACAATAATATATTACCATCAAATTACACAAATACCATAAATAATATACAGGTTCAAATGAAGGAGGCTGCAAAATGTTACAGATATGCTTGCCCACCTAAAAATAAAATATTGCATTTTAAGAAGAGGAACAGCACAAATAACACATCAGCCATACAATTTTCATTGTGGCCATCTTTTTGAAATGTGGCCACCTAAAGTTAGCGGTAATTAGCCGCTGTCCTATACCAAACACTCAGACAAACAAAACAGTCAGTCTTCATAGGTGCCGGATAGTCTCAACTTCTTTTTAGTTCATAACAACTGCAAAAGTTTGACACCATGAATATTTGGTCCACAGCTATRTAACTAGTTTCCTTTCTTTAGAAATCTTATTTTGCTAAGTGTGAAATGGAGAACACAGTTCTGCCTACAGTGCTGGAACCAAGCCTACAAGACTGACTAAGATCACCCTCGTAAGAGTTAAAAATAAACGTGGATATTGAAGAACTTAATACTTGTTGCTTGTTTATTTTTCCCTTTTCAAAATACCTTTGTCCTGGTTTTGGCTGGGATAGAATTAATTTTCTTTCTAGTAGTTGGTATAGTGCTATGTTTTGGATTTAGTATAAGAAGAATGTTGATAACACACTAATCTTTTTAGTTGTTGCTAGGTAATCTATTTTTCAAGGACTTTTCAGCTCACATGCTCTGTGAGGTGCACAAGAAGCTGGGAGGGAGCATAGCCGGGACAGCTAGGCCAGCTGGCCAATGGGGTATTCCATACCATATGATGTCATGCTCAGCATATAAGGCTGGGGGAAGAAGAAGGAAGKGGGGGACGTTCGGAGTGATGGCGCTTGTCTTCCCAAGTAACCGTTACRTGTGATGGAGCCCTGCTTTCCTGGAGATGGCTGAACACCTGCCTGCCGGTGGGAAGTAGTGAAGGAATTCCTTGTTTTGCTTTACTTGCGTGTGCGGCTTTTGCTTTCCCTATTAAACTGTCTTTATCTCAACCCACGAGTTTTCTCACTTTTACCCTTCTGATTCTCTCCCCCGTCCCACCCGGGGGAGAGTGAGCGAGCGGCTGTGTGGKGCTTAGTTGCCGGCTGGGCTTAAACCACGACAACCTTTCAGTAGGCTCCATCTCCAAAGAATTAATCAAAGTGTGTTTCAAATTTCAAATGCATTTGAAATCTGCTTAGCCTTATAAAAAGTCGGAGTTTTATTAGATGCATTTACATTAAGAGATCAGATGGGAGTTCATCATTTTCCTAAAATCTTTAAAATTACAATCTCTCATTCTCTATACACATCATTCAACCAGGATATTTTCTTCAAGAAAATTGCTTTAGAATGCTATTTATCATTTTTTACACATAAGCATATTGTCATGTCACATCAGCATGTCTTTTTTCATCGAAAAGTGCTAATCAAATCCCTCATGATGTCTAACTGAGTCTTATGATGCAGAGTATTTGTATCATCCTCATCTACCAAACATTTTAAAATATCTTTACTAATAATTGCTTGGCAAAAAAAGTAGCTCTCTCTTCATGTTGTTTCTGCTTATGTGTCTCTTCAACTTTATTTTTTTTTTTTGGCTTGTGGGAAAAAACAGCATTTGCAGAAAAAAAAAAAAGATAAAGCTGCTAGAAATAACCTTTTAATTTTTGGCAGAGCAAAACATAATTTACATGRATATTAAAACTTTATTCTTTAAGAAATCTTTGAGCTACCAAAGTAATTCCATTGCAAACCTATATATATGTATTATTCCTCTTAACTCTGTTTTTATTTAAAAGGTTCCAAAACTACTGTTGATTCAGAACTTATGCACATAAATTAGAAAACTGAAATACTTTARACTGATTAAAGTATTTTAATATCAACAGACCCTTGACATCAGCTGCTTATGGAACTGCTTGTGCCATAACATACACAAAGACAACTGAAGCAGACCAGGCAAAGTAGACCTTTTCCACAGGGTTCATAGTCCAAATTCCTGTTGTTTAATAATTCCTCCCTCCTTTTTTCTCATGCTGAAGCAGTTCAGTCCCATGACATCTCATGCTAAAAACAAAAATAACAACCTAAGGGCTTGTTATTTGCAGCTCTGTAACCTTTCCCTGAAGCTGCTGAGGCAGCATGTTCCAGAGACTCTCTGTCAGTGTTTTCCCTTGCTGTTCTCCTGCTGTTGTGATTGTGTTGTCACCCTCATGGCCTAGTAGCTGCAAACCCCTGATAGTGATGTTTTGGTGGGTTCCTACCAGTGGCAGGAGAATTATACATCTTCCCCACCTCTCTTTAGTTCTTGCTTTGTAGTTTTTAGTTTATATTAGAGAAAACTAAAGATAGCGTGTAACAACATAACAGTCACGTAAATACTCAACAAATACTGTTCAAACATTTGTGTGCAGAGATTCTTAACAACCAATGTGCAACATTTGCCCCTGTTTGCATACTCCAGTTGGCATCAATAACATCAGAAACAAAAACAACCAAGGACAGGGGAGAGAGTGGGGGCAGTCCTGATGAAAAACACAAGTACTAGCAGAAAGCACGATAACAAACCATCATAACTGGTTGCACTGGAGAGAGCCCTGTCACTTCTTTCCAGATGATCACAGGGCAGTTTCCCCTTCCCTTTTTCTCTTACTCTTCTTTTTTCCATATTTTTTCCCCAAAAGGAACTTGCACTGTTGAAGTCTATATATGCTATAAGCTAGAGACCCCAACAATAACTCTTTGTGCACTTAAACCTGCCTCAGCATCCTTCATGAAACTCTAGCACTCAGAAACTCCCGCATAAGTGATTGGCTTATCATGTTTAGAGGTGATGTCAGCAAGCACTATTCATCTTCTTGACACCAAGTTGGGACACTGGAATAACCTGTCATGAAGAAGCAGTCATATTTTTTATGTATCCTCATCACAACATAAAGGAAGAGGACAAGCTAAGAGATATGACTGCATGCCCACTAGCAGAAAAACAAAAAAAGGTGATGGAGAGGAAAAGTTTCTAAATATGTTCAATATGTTGTCAGATATTCAGATACATATGGCAAATATGAAGCTAGTAGTTCTAAATCTGGTGAGATCTTTGTTCACTGAGTACCTATTGTAACATGTTATTGCATAGTGTGGTAACAATCTTGAAAATGATTTAAACTGCATAACTGCCACCAAGTTCAAAAGAACATAATAATGAAGGAGAAGGGTAGAAATATAAATTCAGAGAAACCCAGAAGGAGCAGAGACAAATTCAGTCACTGAGTGTGAGCAAGTAGAAGGTGAAAAGGAAGAGGATGCTCAGCTACAAAGATCAGAAAAGATAAAAAAACACTAAAATTATCAGAAACATACTTTATACAGATCCTAAGTCTGAATTTCTTTAAGAAAAAGGGAGAAAAGCAAGAATAAAGACAGAGGAAAGAGGAGAAGGAGCTGTCCCACACAAAGAAAGAGAGAGGATTTCTTACGAAAAACTTTGGAGTAAGGCAGAAGAAAAAGGGAAGGAATGGTAGCTTTCTGAGAGAGATGAAAGACAGGAACAGCTAAGGATTGTTTAACATAGAAGTTCTTTCCTGGAACTGAGTTTTATATTTTTCTTTTGTAACTGTATTTCTGAATTTGTAATCAAGACCTTGCCCTTTAGTTTTATTCGCATTAAACTGTTTTTATTTTAAGCTTGCCCAGCGTTTAACAGGAATTTCTTAGTCAGGCAGGCATAAGTCATCTTCAGTGAAAGAAATACTCAATTTAAATTAGCRGAATAAAGAGAGATACTGGCATGAGTACAACTCAAGAGAAATATAAGAATCCCAGAGGYTGGCAAATATTAAACACTCACCTACAAGAAAGGCCAGAAAAGCCAACAAAGCGTTTTTCACTAACATTGAGGTAGAAGTGTCAGAGACTTTAGCCTTTGCCTTTTCCTTTTACAAAAAATGAAGGGAGAAAAAAGTTTATAGGTAACACATAGAGACCGTCTGAAACAGCCCAATGTCAAACAGTGGCCTAATTGTCTGAATGCTAAGAAATTTGAATTTCTTGATTTAGACCTCTGTGTCTTATTTCATATTTCTGACTGTGCCCAATGCTACTAATAATATCATAGAATCATAGAATAGTTTGGGTTGGAAGGGACCTTTAAAGATCATCTAGTCCAACACACCTGTCGTGGGCAGGGACATCTTCAACTAGATCAGGTTGCTCAGAGCCCCGTCCAACCTGACCTTGAATGTTCCCAGGGATGGGGCATCTACCATCTCTCTGGGCAACCTGTGCCAGTGTTTCACCACCCTCATTGTAAAAAATTCCTTCCTTATAGCTACTATAAATCTACCCTCTTTTAGTTTAAAACCATTCCCCCTTGTCCTATCACTACAGGCCCTGATAAAAAGTCTGTCACCATCTTTCTTATAAGCCCCCTTTAAGTACTGAAAGGCCACAGTAAGGTCTCCCCAAAGCCTTTCCTTCTCCAGGCTGAACAACCCCAACTCTCTCAGCCTTTCCTCATAGCAGAGGCATTCCATCCCCCTGACCGTTTTTGTGGCCCTCCTYTGGACCCGCTCCAACARTCTTTCTTGTGCTGAGGACTCCACAGCTGGATGCAGTATTCCAGGTGGGGACTCACCAGAGCAAAGGGGCAGAATCACCTCCCTTGACCTGCTGGCCACGCTGCTTTTGATGCAGCCCAGGATACGGTTGGCCTTCTGGGCTGTGAGCGCACATTGTTGGCTCAYGTCCAGCTTTTCATCCACCAGTACCCCCAAGTCCTTCTTGGCAGGGCTGCTCTCAATCCCTTCATCCCTCAGCCTGTATTGATACCAGGGGTTGCCCCGGCCCAGGTGTAGGACCTTGCACTTGGCCTTGTTGAACGTCATGAGGTTCACACGGGCCCAATTCTCAAACTTGTCCAGGTCTTTCTGGGTGGCATCCCATCCCTCAGGTGTGCCAACCGCACCACTCAGCTTGGTGTCATCTGCAAACTTGCTGAGGGTGCACTCRATCCCAGTGTCTGTGTCATTGATGAAGATATTAAACAGTACTGGTCCCAATACGGACCTGTGTGGGACACCACTCSTCACCGATCTCCACCTGGACATTGAGTCATTGACCACTACCCTCTGGATACATCCATCCAACCAATTGCTCATCCACCGGACAGTCCACCTATCAAATCCATATGTCTCCAGTTTAGAGAGAAGGAGGTTGTGGGCGACCGTGTCAGAGGTCTTACAGAGGTCCAGAGAGGTGTCATCTGTAGCCCTTCCCGTGTCCACTGATGTAGTCACTTCATCATAGAAGGCCACTAGGTTGGTCAGGCAGGACTTGTCCTTAGACACCTCCCTGTCCTCCATGTGCCTTAGCATAGCTTCCAGGAGGATCTGTTCCATGATCTTGCCAGGCACAGAGGTSAGACTGACTGGCCTGTAGTTCCCCGGGTCTCCCTTTTTTCCCTTTTTAAAAATGGGGGTTATGTTTCCCCTTTTCTAGTCAGTGGGAACTTCACCAGACTGCCATGACTTCTCAAATACGATGGATAGTGGCTTARCAACTTCATCYGCCTCTTCCCTCAGGACCCGCAGATGGATCTCATCAGGTCCCATGGACTTGTGCAACTTCAGGTTCCTTAGATGGTCTCGAACCTGATCTTCTCCTACAGTGGACGGGTCTTCATTCTCCCAGTCCCTGCCTTTGCCTTCTGCGGTTTGGGCGGTGAGGCTCGAGCACTTGCCGGTGAAAACTGAGGCCAAAAAGCCACTGAGTACCTCAGCCTTCTCCATATCCCAGGTAACCAGGTCTTCTGTTTCGTTCTGGAGAGTGCAAGCATTTTCCCTCGTCTTCCTTTTATCCCCGACGTACCTATAGAAGCTTTTCTTGTTGCCCTTGATGTCCCTGGCCAGACTTAATTCTACCAGGGCTTTAGCTTTCGTAACYTGGTCCCTGGCTGCTCAGACAATTTCTCTRTGTTCCTCCCAGGCTACCTGTCCTTGCTTCCACCCTCYGTAGGCTTCCTTTTTGTGTTTGAGTGTGTCCAGGAGMTCCTTGATCATCCATGCAGGCCTCCTGGTGTTTTTGCCAGACTTTCTCTTTGTCAGGATCATCGCTCCTGWACTTGGAGGAGGTGATCCTTGAATATTAGCCAGCTTTCTTGGGGCCTTCTTCCCTCCAGGGCTTTGTCCCATGGCACTCTACCAAGCAGATCCCTGAAGAGGCCAAAGTCTGCTCTCCTGAAGTCCAGGGTAGTGGACTTCCAGGATAGTGGTAGTAGTCATATCGAATGACAATGTTCAGGAGGGCTGTGCAACCACAACATGTAAGCACCATTCAAATTGAAATCCAATTCTGAATATAAACTAGAACAGCAGACATAGACGTGTACTATTCATGTAAATCAGATCCTGGTTTAAGAATGGGAAAATTATGGAGTCTTATTCCAGTACCTTACTGATGAAATCATATATCTCAGTTACCAATGACCAGCACAATGTGAAGTGCAAGGCAAGGGACAGGGCACTCTGTGTTACTTGTGGACAGGTGGATAAAAGAGAAGGAGTTATCTGTTGAATCAAGATGTGCAACTTGGCTTCTGGAAAACAGCACATGAGACCACTGTCTTATCAGATAATTCTACCCAACTAGACTGAATTCCTCTCAGCACAGATATCTGTGAGAGGAGAAGGGGAAAACCTTCTGCTTGGGAACAGACCTACAAACAGGGAGGTACTGCATTACATCCAGCAAGAGCTCATATCATACACCAGATCTTTCACATTTCTAATGCAGTTGATAGGACTATAGCAATTTACATCAATCAGATTTTGGACACTTTGCCCTTAACTGCCTCAAATTCAGTCAGGCAATGGTATCGTTTTACTGTTACTGGTTCATGTATGCTCATGTACGTGTTGCCTCTCAGTTTAGTTTGGTATTTCTTGTCAAGTTTTTCTTTTTTTTTTTTTTTTTTTAAAGTCTTGTCCAGTGCTAAGCACAATTGGATCAGATTAAATAGCTAACATTAGTTATTGTCAAAGAATGAAAAATATGAAAAATTACAAAATTGTACCCATGATGCATTTGTAAATTAAAACATTAAAAATTTTTACATCACTATGAAACTGGAATGCCATATTAGCAGAAGAAATCTTAACATGTACTGGCCTATATCTGCCTGTTCACACACTCAGCAGCAAGAATATTTTCAAAAACCAGCATTGTGTCAGTAGMGATTAGAATGCTTTCATGACTCTGGTAGAGATGACTGTGGGGATAGCTTTGGTATAGCAAGCTGGAGAGAGGCTGCTGTGATAAAGTATCATAGCTGGAATTAAAGAGGGTCATCACAGAAAAAGTTACTATGAATACCATATGAAACTCTTTAAGGAGACAGAAAAGAACAGAAGGAGTAAGAGTGGGCACAGTCTACCATATCAAGGACTTCATTACCTAACTGTTCAGAAACTTCTCCTCCAAAGTGCTGTATCCTGCAACAAAAGGAAGTATTAAAATATCCAGGTTCATCAAAAGGAAGTGAGATAAGGGATAGAAATGGGATTGCCATTGTCTGAAATTCCAAATATTTCCACTAAACAAAGTCAAAGAAGACCTTAGAGCCCAAGGTATAAGAAAAGTTGCAAAGTATTGCAAGAGAAGTTGCAGGAGAAAAATATTAAAATATTTTAGCCCTTCCAGCTTAAAGACAGATAATTATAAGGACACATAAAATTAGGACTGTGTATGTGTGAAGTTATTAATGATCCATCATTATAGAAAGAAGCAATATGCAAAGCTAAAATTAAATGGTCCAATCATCAGCATAGTAGACCCTATAATCTGGAGTCTACATGATCCACAGCTTCACTCTGATTAAAGCTACATTTTCACAGAAGACTGGCTGTGTGTTAAAAAAAAAAAAAAAAAGGCAAAACCAAACAACTTTTTCTTATTTTGTAGCGCAAAAACTTTTAATTTTCCTGTCACCTCATTAGAGTAACTCTTATTGAAATGCCAGTAATGGCTACTTGTGTCCTGAAGATGGATCATAAGAGGCTTGAATAAAATCATACTTCGTACTTTTGTCCTTCAGCTGAAACTTGGATTTTCTCTGATTCTTTCTGAGATTTTTTCATTAATGTCTTGCAATCCTATAAAACACCTACTGGACAAAACTGACCTGAGGGCCCTTCCTTTGATAATTCAGCAGTAAGCTTGCTCCCTCCCTATTCTGCACAACATTTCTCTTCTTCCATTCCGCCTTTTATGCCCAGTGGCAGGACCCTGCGTGCACCCTCCCCACTGCTGGGAGTTTGGCTGCTGGGACCCAGGCACCAAGTGAGCACATCTCACTTGGTGATGTGGGGAGAGGCTGCCAGATGCTGTCAGGTGGCCATGTCCAGCGCTGATCCCTGGCCCAGGGCAGTCACTTACAGTTGAGGCTCTTGCCTTGGCCCCACCTGAGCTACAGCTCCTGCCACCCTGCAGCTGAGTGCCTGGCCATGGGTGCTGCTGAGCCAGGCCCAGATGCAGACCAACATCCCAGTCGGGTCTTGGCTCGTCCCCAGGGAGAGATATTCTTCCCTTTCTTCTCATTTTTTTATTTATGTGTTAATAATCCCTCATGGATCTAACAAGAAGCTTGCAAACATGTATGAATGAAAGGAATGGTATTTGGGAATCCAGGCTTAACTTTGGACATACAATACTTGGGCATCTGAACTATTAGTGCAAGATGAATTGCCTGCAGGGGATGCTCACTTCTCTTTCTTGACTACATGCCACATGAAAATTGGTGCGACAATCTTAGACACAAATCTCTAGAGTCGGGCAAGAGAAATCTCTTTTTTTTTTCTCCTCAATGCAGTGGTTTTGGTTTCAGCATAAGTTTTAAAAAAATACATAAATTATTTGCCCTTTTTTTTTAAATCAAAGTAATATTTCTTACCTGTCATTGCAAGCTACCAAGTATTTTTTTCTTGAACTGAGGCTCTGTTGCATAYAGATTAAATGGTTAGAGAACACTGACAATGAGATATCTCTTTACATAGCCAGGACCTCCTTATAAAAACTGCCATAAGTAAGGAGGTATACAGGTCTGCAATTAAACTGAATGTCCATTGTAGCAGTCATGCTCACAACACACTGTATAGTTGTAATACTAAGTTATTAGACAAATACTGCTGCTCCTGTCTATCCATTAGCTGAAGGACAGGTATGCATAACTYGCTATCCTTTGCATGGCTGTAGACATTTTAAGTGGAGTGCTATATGTGAGGAAGCATAACAACAGGCTTCCAGGAGAGCCATAAAACTTTCACAAAAATTAACAGTGATATTTAGGAAAGTGGCCAGCACACATAAATCATAATTTTGATAACAATTTGAAATCCTCCTGCAGATAAGTAAGCATATGTTGTTAGAGAGTCCAATTTTCTTCCTTTTTTTTTCTCACTTTTCATGAGAAAATGAGAGTGGAAGAGATGCAAATGTTCTTCTAGCTATGACTGAAGTGCTTTGTGTGAGTTCCCTGTCATTAGCCAATTGGTCGATCAAGGGAATACAGATTAGCTACAAAAATAAATATTGGTGATGTTGAAAGACTGAAAGAAAACAACAAGTGGTGATCAAACATTTATATCAATTATAACCTTAGAAATTTGTGTGTGGTTATACAGTAAAATGCATATCTCATATCTTCTTTTCAGATTTTGTGTATGAACTAAGAAGGAAAAAGTGGCCATTATGAATTATGTTATTATACAGGACATTCAGACAACTCAGATGTAAAATGTCCCCCTCTGCTTTTTCCTTTAGAGCAAAGCTATGCGTAGAATAAAAAAACTTTCTTCTGCATTCAGTGAAACAGAACCTGACTAGAAGACTGTATTCTAGACAGGAAAAATAATATTGTTATGAAAAAAATATGGGGCATGTAAACTGGAGCTGGGTTACACATGACTGAAAGACCTTATATTTTTTGTTACATGATGATGTAAGATTGATAATATGAAGGTAAAACTTGTACTATAATACAACAAATGTGTACTCACCAGAAGTATTGCAGTATTCCTGTGTCAAATAGTGACCAGTAGAGGATACCTGCGGAAAAAAAATGTAAGACTAAAGATTAAATATATGAAGCTAACTACAAGGCTTAAATACCCTTTCCTGCTGGAGGGAATTTGCTATTAAGAAGTAGAGTGTGGCCTATAAATCTTTGTCAAAACATAATCTTTGTTCTCTCACTGAAAAACTTTTTATCCACAAAAGGTAACTATTGCCTGAACTTGTTTTGGAATACCACAACTGGAAATCTTTCATCACCACAACAGGAACTCGAATCCTTCCTATATAACAGATCTGTGATCACCTTCTTTGCTTTGACAGTATCCGGAAACTGATTCTAGATATCAGATGATTTTAATGAATACTATTAGCTAGTAGTTTAATTCAATCATATTTTGGCAAGAATACCTTTTTGACGTACATAACAAGAAGATTATTATCAAAAGCTATTTATCCTCAAGATAATTACAACAATTTTGCCTTTTTTAATAAAAAAGTGTTATTTTTGTTTGCTTGTTGTTTTTTATTTTTTCCCTGAATGTTTTTCTATTTTTTTCTAATTGGTTATATTTTTCTATTTCAGCAATAACTGTGATTGTAATTTTCTATAAGCCTAAAAAAGAAAAAATATTACTAAACATACACTAATTCTTCAAATGGCTGTTCAATGTTATAAATCTATTTAACTTTATACTACTCTAAACTGCCTAGGCTTGCTGATCATTACATGCAGCAAGTACCATGAAAACCTCAGTCTGTTTATGAATCCATCTGGCAATCAGAACACTCAGATAAGCAAGACAAAAACAATAAGCAACTATCTCTCCAAAATTACTTCCTTTCTCCCCCTCTCCTACAATCATCTTTTTTTTTCTTCCTAGAGAGATGATTAACTGTCTCCATACATGTAGTGTAGACAAGTCATTTGACATCTTCAGACCTTAAAGTCTAATCAGCTTTGGGTTATTATAACCCCTGATGTTTTCTGCACAATAGATAAAATATTTTAAAAATGCACACTCAAAACCATTTTGCTGTATAATTACAACAGCTGTAATGAATGAAGACAAATGACAAGAAAAAGACAAACAGGATCTCATTCACAACAAGATGGTTCCTAGGGAATATTAGTAATTTAAGAAGAAAGAAAAGAATGCACTTCAATTCTTATCCACTGAACACAATTATGCATTCTATTTACACAGTATGATTTCCTTTGTCTAAAAGACTGCCTAGAATTGATTTTACAGGATTCCTCTGAAGACTAGTGTCGTGGTTTAAGCCCAACCGGCAACTAAGCACCACACAGCCGCTCGCTCACTCTCCCCCGGGTGGGACGGGGGAGAGAATCAGAAGGGTAAAAGTGAGAAAACTCGTGGGTTGAGATAAAGACAGTTTAATAGGGAAAGCAAAAGCCGCACACGCAAGCAAAGCAAAACAAGGAATTCATTCACTCCTTCCCATCCGCAGGCAGGTGTTGAGCCATCTCCAGGAAAGCAGGGCTCCATCACGCGTAGCGGTTACTTGGGAAGACAAGCGCCATCACCCCGAACGTCCCCCACTTCCTTCTTCTTCCCCCAGCCTTATATGCTGAGCATGACATCATATGGTATGGAATACCCCATTGGCCAGCTGGCCTAGCTGTCCCGGCTATGCTCCCTCCCAGCTTCTTGTGCACCTCACAGAGCATGTGAGCTGAAAAGTCCTTGAGAAGTAGGCTACCTAGCAACAACTAAAAASATTAGTGTGTTATCAACATTCTTCTTATACTAAATCCAAAACACAGCACTATACCAACTACTAGAAAGAAAATTAATTCTATCCCAGCCAAAACCAGGACAACTAGCACCAGAAAGCACAGCCAAAGTACAGCATTTTATCAAAGCCCATACTGTCAATCCCAGTATAAGCTGAAAAACTAGTAAAGCAACTACAAACAAAAATTTATCATCATCCTTATTACTGGAAAAGTAAATGAGAATGCATCCTTTAAACATATACTGAAAGAAAATCCAGTATAAATTGTTTAAGGTTTAAAGGAAAAAGATAGGCTTGAATAATCTCATCTTTGACATATTTTGATTTCAGCTGGCTAGAAAATAAACACCACTACATGAAAGAACTTTGAAATTTTGCAATTTTTTTAGGTTTGTGCTAGATCAGAGGGTTATGCTGAACTGCCTTTGGGAAACTGAGGTAAAAAATATTTCTCTATTTGGCTGACAATAACATTGATTGTTTCAGGAGGAAATACTCTACTTTGTAGAAATAAGAGTACAACAGAGTTCATCTCTATAAGCCAGTGATTAGGGACTGACAATGTAGATTAGTAACGGTGCACACTGCCTGGAAAGTGGAAGGCCATATCCAATCCCTTCCTTTAAAACACACTGAGCTTGAATGCCATTTTCATATAGTACAAATAAAATTTCTAAATTTCTGGTTTCTCTTTTTTAATTTTTGCCCATAAAGAGAAAATATTGGGATATGTCCTTAGAAAAGTGAGAGAGGGTCAGAAAAGTCTCTACCTCTTTGCCTTAATTCCATGTCTCAGAAATCTTCAGCTAGAAACCCTGTACTCAGCTGAGCCTGCTGAAAGTACTCTGTTACTATGCTGGCCCATAAATAGTTGGCAGTGGCATACAATGCAGGAAATTAGCAGCAATCCATTTTTATATCAGTTGGCAGAATGTGCCAAACGTGTGGTCCTACAAAAGAATATAACCCCTGCATTACTCCTACATTAGACATTTCAGAACTAGGCCTCTGAGGTTTAACCTTTAAAAATCTCCTTAAAGTTAGGAGCAGTTTTTGCAATGTCCACTTGCTGTATAGGAGTATATATAAACTGTGCACACTACAACATTTTAGAGAAAGCAAAAATAGGCTGAAGACTGTAGTAAGATCTTAAAAAGGAAAAGGCAATTTTACTTCTTGTTAATTCTACAATGAAGAGAATTACTAATTTCAACAAAAATAGAATGTGTTAAAAAAATTACATTTGACCACACACAAAAATTTTTTATATGTCCTTTATGAAATAAGAATACACAAACTCTTTTTTCACAAAGGAGAAGGAGTAGAAATGAAGATGTGTGCATATACCAACTTAACATGCATTATTCTTTCTTTTTCTGAAACATTTAGATCTGGACTAATAATAATGATATTGTTAAGATTTCAATTATACTAACAATAGTTTCTTGGTTTTACACATCTATGTATCTATACAGCTTTTTATATGTATTCTTTGTTTTGCATGTCTATATAGATATTTTTATCTATCCATATGGTATGCTTTCTTTTTACCCATAAACAATATTTTGACTGTAAAAAATAAACAAGTTCATTTGCAATTAGATATTGCTGAAGTATAATTAAAAATGTGTGCCAGCTGGAGATATCAGTTGCTTTGATTTTTAATAGTGTCTGCTAGCAAAGAACTTTCTTATTTGCTTTAGCTGCATAATCTGTAGTCCACACTTGGTTTATAGCCAAGTAACTATTCTGTGGCTATTGAGGAATACCTTTAATTATTTTTCTTGCTGTAACACTGAAGAGTTGTAAGCATGGATTTGGGACCTGTTGAATACATACTATTTCAAGGCATAACAAAATGGTTCTTTCCCAAGAGAATTCACAAAAGAAGTCAAGAGATGGATGCAAGCAGTCAAGAGAGTACCAGACTAACAATGGCAATGCTGGTCAGTAAGACAGAAAATGATCATAGGGATGTTTAAGAGAATATCTAAGTAAGTGACCCATTAGGAGAGTGTATCTGATGTAGTATTCTGGATAGCTGCATTAAGGACACAAACATTTTTTCAGGGTTAGGGAGAATAAAGTTTCATGATTCCAAATATAAACYGCTTGAGAGCCTGGATGCTTCTCTGTGGAAGGTTACATGCCAAAACTGTGTGTTACTGAGGTTACAGAAAAAGAGAGGCAATATTTAGACAAAGTTTCAGTAAAGAAAAATCCAAGTTGAAGATGATGCCTTGGTTATTGACTGGACTATTAGATAGGTTGCTGCTTTTGTCCACAATGACCAAGAATAAAGATAGGAGGATAGGCTTCAGGATGGGGGGAAGAAATGATTTCTAAACATATTGGGCTTTGGTTACACGCCAGTAGTGAACTGAGTGTTTGCATTATAGCGCTCTCTTTACTTTTTCAATGCAGGCACTCATCACAGAGTGCCACAATCTGTTCTACTGTASCATGAACAGAGTGAGACAACTTGACTATTGGACTTTACATGTATTTGAATGTATTCTACAATATGTTACCAAGTCCTTGTTTTGTTTGCCATGTTCTAGAAGCATCAGATACTGTTTTCAAGTAAATAACTGAAAATTGTAAATGCTTTGACCTTTGCTTTATTTCTTTCAAAAAAAAGGAATGTGGACATGAAGTATTAGAGAGCAAATACTCTCCCAAAAATTTCTATAATAAGCAAACAGACCCCAAAGTATACATAAGCATCCTAAATTTCTCAAAACCCATAATCTGATAATTTATAATGGGGTAACTATTACAGATTTTTTTATTCTAAAATGGAAGAAAGAAAACATCAGAGTAGATCCGTCTTGTTTCATATAGCTGTAAACTTGAAGGTAAAGGACTATTCTGGATTCATACTATGTTAAAATATTTTATATGAAATATATCTAGAAATTAATCTATTCTCCTAGAAAAAATTAGTTACAACAACACAGATTATTACTGGTGTCAGATACCYTATCTATTCACTCAAGGCTAACACTTGAATAGAAAATCCAGTTAAAAGTTAAGCTTTCTAGCTTATATTAAGGTCTGTTCTAGATACCTTAAGAGGTCATTTTTTTCCTTTTAAACATGTCAAACAGGATCTCTCACAGTAGTTACACAATATCACAGATATAAAACTTTTAACAAACCAGAGCAAATTTTGAACAGGAAACTTTTATAGGAGGTGGACTTGCAGCGCAGAATTCATTTCTGCAAAAACTGAAAATCATTGGAAAGAGGTACAACACTCATGTGTTTGATATAACTTTTCTAGCAGCTGATTTCAGATTATTGCATACAACTCTGGAACTGATCCATTCACTCAGATGCAAAACCCTATATGCTATAAACTAGCTCTATTATTTTTCAYAAGCTAGAAAAGAAGAACAAGAGATAAGATAGTAAAGGACAGAAGAACAATACTGTATGCTTTAGGCTATTCATAGAGCACAACATGAGATATATGTAAGCCTTAAACAGGCAAAATTCTTGCTAACAAGGATTTCCAGCTTGCCCTTCATAAGATTTTTTTTTTTCTTTTTCCTAATTATGTATTTCTGGAATGTATAGATGTATTTAGCATCAAAAGCTGATGAAAAAGAATACAGCTTTGTTTATTTTAAAGTCTAAGCTTTATCTTTTAGTTTTTGTGGCTATGATTATCCAGGAAGAAGAAATCTACTCTATCATCTACTTAAAATCACTGTCATTAGAACTAGCTCTCAGCTCTTCACACAGTACTTCACATTGAAAAGAAAATTCAGTGAATGGTGAAAATGCAGCATTTCTTTTATAAAAGCTTTGAAGCTGACCTAGCAAATATTTTCCTGATCTATGTCACAACCATTTCCAAACAGCAACTGAGATGTGAGGGATAATAACAAACAGAACATAAAGGCCAGGAGAGTTGAAAGAATAAAACTAGGACTACAAAGAGAATGAGGAAAGTCCAGACAGAATTCAATTCCATAGGTAGAATTTCTTTTTTTTTCCTTCAGCGTTCTAATAATACATTCAAGTTATTCAAAAGAGAGATAAAAGAAGGATTTTGTAGAGGGAGACTTACAGAATTAAAATAACTTAATACTTGGAAATATGCCCTCAGTAGATAAGGATTAAACCTGAAAGGTAGAATTGGAGAGGGAAAGAGGAAAATCCAAAAGAAAGCAGAACTTCTGAAAGTCAATAGCAGAACAGATATACTAATAACTTGGTGGATATAACAAGAGATAAACACAACTGAGAAAAAAAGATAAAAAATGCAGCAGTGTGCCTGCAGGTAAATCAAGGATTAACACAATGTTCCTTTAGTGAAAGAATTAGTTACCATTACATCACAATTCTTAAACTAAATGAAATTGAATCATGCTCACAAGAACTTCAGAAACCTGTGAAAGGTGCAGTAGGACTCCACAGACAGCACTCTATAATAAACAATTTCTTTAATCCCAGAACTGTCTGACAAATCTGTGTCTACTGGTATTCTACTCTTCTCCAATAAAAATTAGTTACATTTCACTTTGAAACCTTTACCTGTGAGGCAACGAGCAATAAGAAATCTAGGGTATTACTGAGTTTTACATCACTGAGAGAAGAAAAAAAAAAAAAACCTAGAAAGAAACCTAAAACAGTGAATACGCAGACACTTACTAAGCTTTGGTGTCAAAAATAAGTATCATATTACTATTAATACTCAACATACTCAAATGGTCCTGAACACTATTAGAACGCCTCTTAGTGAACCAAGTGAGCATGTCAAGAGGAAATGAGCAGAAAAAACTGACAATAAACAACTTGAAAAGAAGGTGGTTTTGTTTTTTCTTTTTTTTCCTACAGAATTCATCACTATTCAATGCAACTTAGATAAGCACTGCCAGCTGGAAGCTAATTACATTCAGCTGAACCTAATTATTCAAAACCCCTTAATAAGAGGGGAAGCTATTGCTGTTAAGGAGACAAAAGTGTATTGGGCTGGAAAGAGTATAATATATTTTAAAGTTATATAGGTGTCGAACTACGTTTGTTATATATTGTTACTCCCTCTAAGTGCACTGTTAAAACCATGCTATGCTCATTATTTCCACAAGGAAAAAAAAAAAAAAAGGAGTCATAGGATTTCCTTATACACTCAGGTTTAGCCATGATTTAACCAGTGATTTGAAATAAGAGTGTTAAAAGCACCCTCCTCCTCCAGCAGTTCTGGGCCTCCCTCCTTCCTGCTGGAGCCCAGCCTGGGGACCCGGGGTGCCTACCCRGGCTGAGGGGTGCAACTACTGCTTTACTGTTTGCCGGTACAACCAGTAGCAAAGCTCAGCACATATTGCAGAGACACACACAAACACACGCATTGTTGTGATTTAACCACAGCTGGCAACTAAGCCCCACACAGCCACTCGCTCCCTCCTCCCCTGGTGGGATGGGGGAGAGAATCAGAAAAAATGAGAAAACTCATGGGTTGAGATAAAAACAGTTCAATAGGTAAAGCAGAAGCAGCGCACGCAAGCAAAGCAGAACAAGGAATTCATTCACTATTTCCCATCGTCAGGCAGGTGTTCAGCCATCCCCAGGAAAGCAGGGCTCCATCGTACGTAACGGTTACTTGAGAATAAAAACGCCATCACTCTGAATGACTCCCCCTTCCTTCTTCTTTCCCCAGCCTTATATGCTGAGCATGACGCCATATAGTGTGGAATATCCCTTTGGTCAGTTGGGGTCAGCTGTCCCAGCTGTGTCCCCTCCCAACTCCTTGTGCACCCCCAGCCTACTTGCTGGTGGGGTGGGGTGAGAAGCAGAAAAGGCCTTGACCCTGCATAAACACTGCTCAACAGTAACGAAAACATCACTGTTATCAACACCGTTTTCAGCACAAATCCAAAACATAGCCCCATACTAGCTACTATAAAGAAAATTAACTCTATCCCAGCCAAAACGAGCAGAATACATTTTCCCAGAAGTTACTGAGTTACTGAGTTCATCAACTGTTAGCTTCTTTGGAAACACACCACTATCAGCGTTTTTATAATACACCCCTGGAGTTACTAGATTCCATGTAATTTCAACAATTGCTGATGCAAACTGACGCCTGCTCAAGACTAAGAGGATTATTCAGCCATTGCGCTGATTTTGGCACAGCAGTGAGGAGTGAGAGAAAAAAGTGTGAGAAAAAACCCTGCAAACACCAAGGTCAGAAAAAAGGGGGTGGAGGATATGCTCCAGGCACTAGAGCAGGGATTGCCCTGCAGCCCATGGAAGATACCACAGTGGAGCAGGTATTTCACTGCAGTCTATGGAAGAAAATCCACTAAGAGCAAGTATATATTCCCTGAAGGATCTGTGCCACTGGAAAACCCATGCTGAAGCAGGGTTGTCCTGCAGGACTGCAGCCCATTGGGAGGACCCACTCTGGAGCAGGGGAAAAGTGTAAGGAGGAAGAAGCAGCAGAGAGGAGTTATGAACTGATCACATCCCCTATTCCCCATCTACCTGCATCGCTCACAGGGGGAGGTGAGGACTTGGGAATGAAGGAGTGAAGTTAAGCCTGGAAAAAAGGAGGGAGTGGGAGAAAGCACTGCTTTAATTTTTTCTTTGCTTCTCACTAGCCAAATCAATTTTGTCAATAAACTAATTTTCCCCAAGTTGAGTCTGTTTTGCCTGTGAAGATAACTGGTAAGCAAACTCTGTCCTTATCTTTACCTATGAGCTTTTTCCATCTTATTTTCTCACCCTGTCTTGTTGAGGAAGAGGAGTGAGGGAGTTGCTGGGTGGGCATCTGGCAGCCAGCCAAGGTAACCCACCACAGTCATTAGGATGCTCCAGCACTGGAACAGAGTTTACACACTCTCTGTCCACCCTCAGAGGTTTTCAAGACCAAACAGGATAACCCTGTGCAACCTGGTCTGATCTCATAGCTGAGATTTAAGCAGGAAGTTAGACCAGGGGACTCCCTTCAGTCCCTTTCAACTTGAATTATTCCATAATTCTATTATAACCTAGATGCTTCCTGTTCAAAGCAAGCATCTAGTCAGGAAACTGTAATAATAAGAGCAGAGCTAACCCAAAGTTTAAGGAGTGTTCTGATATGATTCAGTCACCCATGCTGGAAAAACAAGAAGTATTTATAAAATTTGGCTGGAGATACAATTTTGTAATAGGAATGTTTAAATCTTAGAATTTAGTTTAAATCTGAGCTACGGGTTGTCTACCTAATATTCTAAAAAGGTTTCAAAAATACATTTGTAGTAGGAAAATGTGACTGCAGTGGCTCATCACATCAGCCTGCCCAATTGTATGACTAGAATAGGTATTATCCAGAAGGAAGAACACAAAGACAATTACAAACACAAACATAACACAAGCCACAGAAAATCTGCACACCATCTAACAAAAGTGTGACCTTTAATGTCACTGAAAATCTGCCTGGATGTTTGCAGAGAAAGACTGTGAGCTTCCAAAGTCCTTTTGTGAAAGATAGTTGTCATAAATGGGGAAACCAACAAACACATTACAACAACCCACAGACCTTTGCTAGTCTGATATGTGAGCAAAATGCTTCTTGATCCCAGATCTGAGGATCTAGGAAAAGTTTAAAGAGTTAATTCTCTACACAATGCAGTTTCACACAATTTTTAAACAGTCACATACAACAGCAGTCTTCAGTGACCCTTCCCAGCTGCTATGTAAAAACTCTGCTATATCATGTTTTGAAGCCTTTCTGCCATCAGCTGTGCCGTGTGTTCTGTACTGCTTTGTCTCGTATCATATTAGTGTTCCTATATTCCTCTGATGCTAAGCAGTGGAAGGCTGTATTTTTAGAATCATTTTATTTGAATGCGCATTGTTCTCCAAGAACCTAGTTTCAGGACAGGGCTATGTTCAAAGTAATATATGGAGATCCAAGAAAGGTGATCTGATGGCTGATCTTATCTAGGCCTCATAATTATTTTTCATGTCTGGAAACTGTAGCTTACTTGAAATTGTAATGCTGATTTCACAGTTCAGTAAAAAAGGATATGTAAATTCTGGTAATAAAAGTTGCAGTAGAAAATTGCTACATCCTCCTAGCCTGTTAAAATCTTCTGGAATAAAATGGAAGGCATAAGTCAATGCAAGTTGCACAAAGAACAAAGGGTTTATCTTAAATTGGTCTGAAAAAGAAAAAGTAATGATTAACGGCAATAGTTATCTATGAGACTTTTATTATCAGAAATTCATAAAAGAAGAAAAGGTAATTGTATTATTAATGCAGTTATATGTTTTTACAGGTTTAAATTAATTTTCTGAAGACTGTTAATTAAAACTAAAGTTAAGCCTGCACTGAGATTCCTCTGAATTGTCAAGAGTGCAAGGACTTGGCTTCTTCAGCAGCCAGTTATGTCTGGACCACACAGCCTTTTTACAGAGCTAAGTGAGGAACAACTTGACTCGAGGAAGCAGAGCCAGGCCTAGGAAAAGCTGTTTTCAGCATTACTTTGAAGATCTATCATCACCATAGCACTCAAGAGCAATATGTGGTCCAACACATTCTCTTCTTAGATAGATTATGAATGTCCATACTACTTTCTTCCTCTGAAAAAAATAAAAAATGAGGGAGCTTAAACATGTTCAACTTAGTATAGACAATTATGTATTATGTCTGATAATATATGGAATATTTCTGTCCAATATGCTCATCAGGAGTATCTAAATAGAAATTATCAAAGTTACTTTAAGAAAAAAAATGGGGGACGCAATAAATATATTCTCCTCTGCAAGAATTTTTATGTGGATAATATTGTGGCTTTATAAAAAGAAATAGATCTTTCTTACCCTCCCCCCCTTCTTGACATAAAAACAGTTTTAAGATTCCTTATCTTCTCTCACAAGTATTCTTGAGAATATGCAAAACAAAATGCATGGTACTTGCTATCAGAGAGTCATTCATCTGTGTTATCATTCAGCTGTTTCAGTGCCTTGCAGTGTGGCAGTTAATAGCTGTCCATAAATGTAGTCAGTAAATATAGGCATGAAATATGAAACTGCCTATAAATATGTAAATTGTCTCAAAAGTTTAAAAATGTTTGACACCAAGGATTTTTTAGTATGTTTCTGTTATTGCCCCTGCAGTTTAAAAGAACTAGTTTTCATCAAGGGTGTCAAACAGTAATATGGTTTTGTTAAATCTGTAAAATAACCAGTTGCCAAAGTTAGACATCAAAAATTTTAAACACAGAAAACAAATGGTAAAATATAAGAAACTTTCCAGAGTCTCCAAAACTAACAGCACATTTCTTAAATAAGAAGTGGGGAATTTTGTATTAAATTTTTTAAATACTGACAAGTAGTGAGCATCAGGCTGATTCTCTGTACATCTAACCATGACATTGTCCTTCAGCCACTGCAAGAAATCCTACTAGCTCTTGTGGTTTTGTCCTTGTATATCTGGATTTACTGTGGACAGATCACCTGCATGACTGAAAACATAGCCACAAAATTTTCTAATGGAATTATTGAATTTCTGAGATTAGAATATTGTTGTTCATGATCATTTCAACATAAATCTGTGCTGAAAAGATTGTTGATTTATACTTGGAGCTCTAGGCAGTAAAAGAGAGTCTCTTTTACTTCACAGTTTTGTGATAGTCCACTGAGAGGTTCACACTAGAAAGTGGAATTCAATAAACAGTCAGGTATGACACTTCCCTTCTCCCAGGTATGCCTCTACACTACTACACTAGATTATTGTTAGTGCAATGGACAAAGATATTTTTAAAAACATTTCAAATCTGCATATTTAAGAAAAGAAAGAATTCTTGATTCTTTTTCCACCTTCAGATCACCCACATTGATGGGCAACTCATTACTCCTTCCATTTTAGTTACACTTGCCCTCTAGTCATAATACCCATATAAATTACAAGAAGTGCCTGTGATGTTCTCAAGACCATTTAAGGCCCTCCTTTGTTGGAGTGGTGGCATTTAACACGTATGGAAAGCTGCTGTTGCCAAGGTCTGCCTTTTCTTCGTTGTTATAAAAAGGCAGCACAGGACATGCTATTGAAATTATTTAAACAATCAGCAATAATAACTATAACATAGATATGTAATACATATATAAAATAGGKAAAAAGTCACGAGATTGGTCATATACTAAACCAATTATTAATAAGTGTGAAGATTCCTGGGAAAATCAAAAATATTTTTTATGACATAGAAAAATCTTTTATACGGGAAGAAAGGACGTGTCAAACATGATGTACTCGATACATGTTGATAAGATAAGTTTGCTACCCCTGTTCCATTCTGTTTTCAGAGGAGAGTTTAACACTGAGTTTCTTAAAGAAAACATCCAGAAAGATAGAAAAACAAGCAACATCCGAATGAGAAGAGAAAATCTCTCTGTTATCCAGATCTGAATTATTCGCTGCCTGCTGTTTGCTATTCTCCTTTAAAAATACTTCAGTCACTCTACTTTCATAGCCAGAAACACAGTGACTTAGTCAGCATCATAGCTGAGTGATTGCATAGAACCACAGACTTTAATAATGTATTATGCAAACTAACTAGTTCTTAACTGTTACTTAGGAATAATTCCTCTCAATCTCCAACTGTGTTTCTTAAAAAAATAGAAAAAATAGCTTGAAAATCCATTATTTTAAATAAATGTTTTATGTGACAAACAGCTAAAATAGAAAATACAAGATAGAAGAGATTCAGACTACTTGCTACAGGGCTTTACAAAATACTGCATGGGGTGACTCTATATAGAACAGTTACCCTGTGGGTTTTGCTAGGTCATGTTTTTTGGAGCAGACAATATCTGCTTTCTTAGTTCTTCAACTGTATAGTGGCAATTCACCTAGAAACAATCCCTTAAGCTCCCCCAGATCTGATTGCCTTCTTAAAGCTTTCCTTTTCATCATATCATTCTTTTATACATTGCTGACTTCATAAGTATGTAAATGGCAGTCATTGCATACAGAGAATAATAGTTTTCAGCCAAATATGAACAATGGTGTCCATATTCTCTATAGTCTCATTGTATCTACTTCGCTAGTGAATTAATAGTATCTGGAGTAAAAACAGAGGTGAATTTCATGTAGAACTACTTTGGTAAGAAAATATTTTTTCAAAAAATATTTAATATTCTGCAGTCATACTATCACCTCTGAAAACCACTACATTATTTCAGTAACCTCCAGGCTAAATAAAATTTACTCAAGGTCATGGCCTTTAATGAGCTCCCTGGATATCCTTCAAGATTTATTGAATATATTGAATTGTATGCCTTACCTACAAATATAAATACTTTATTATAAAGTTGAATACCTCTTCTTAAATGATAAGGAAGGAAATTAATTAAGATCATGTTACAATTTTTATAGTGCATCACCCAGTTTTTTAGATTCTACTAACTTTTCTATGATATTAAAGATCAAAATGACAGAAAAGTGCACTTGGGTATACAGACAATCTTTTTTAATGAAGTGACAATGCCTGAGGTGAAAAAATCAATCTCTATATTAAAACAGGAGTTTTAACTCGTATTTTCATAAATATTTGACAGAAGGAAACTTTTGGTATAAAGCAAAATACTGTTCAGTGGAATATTTAAATCTTTATAATGCACCATGAAATGTAGCAGTAGTTTCATAGCTTATACTTCATAAATATTTCATTGAGTTCTTGAAATGTGGAAATATTAATTAAAATGAATGTCTAGAACTAAACTCCACCCTGACATTTAAGTACTTTCTGGAAAAGCTATTTATGTTACCAACTCTCCAGAAGTCTCAGGAAAATTCATAGATGTCATTTCTAGCTGTTAGAAATTAAGCAGACAATAAATTTATAATTCTAAGAGTTGGTTTTCTGTCTATTAATGTTTCCCATGTTAACAGCCATCAAAAGTTTTGAATATCAGTCAGTACAATGGAAATGATCAAATGGAAATGAGATTACTGAATATGTAGAAATGACTTCTTAGTAATGTCAAAAGTAATGATCAGAGTGGTCACATCTGACCTCTGCAGAAATTGTATTGAATCAAAATGTACGAGTGCTGCAATGCTTAATATACTTCCTTCAAGGAAAATATAAGATTTTTTTTCTCATATTTAGTTTTCATTTTCTGGTATCCTATGACATTAGAATCTTTTGCTACTAACTATTAGCAATAATCTAAATCTAGCTTGCTAACATGCACTGTAAAATGTTATATTCCACTGTGTTGTCAAATGCCCTAAATAGAATATTTCAGCCCATAATTTTAAAACATATAATGTTGCCAAATACAGTTATTTTCTGCTACCAGCATGTACAGTACAAATGATAATCATCACTTCTTCCTTCAGGGATGCTGAACCTGTCCTAAAAATCAAACTTCTGAACATTACCATCTTCACTGAGGTATGTCAATAAAATCAACAATGGAGATGTCCCACAGGGGTAACTCTTCCCTTAGTTTAGCAAGTTATAAAGATGTATTTAAAATCATGCCTATATACTTAGGTTTTGTAAATTACAGAATTAGAAATGGTCACCATCCAGTTACTTATTGTATATTCTTTCCGTGTGGGTTGAAACCTATTTATAAGATATTTCAGTTACTTGCTGGCTGAGGAGGCAGTGCCCATCCTCTCTTGTGTGATAAATGTAACTAAAATTCAGAGAAAGGCAAAATAAATGCTCTTAAAGGATCAGGATAAAAAGGGAACTGTTTCTAAATGTCTACTTCTGCAGGCAATAGATTTTGGGAATGTGAGAATTATAAGCTCCAGAAGCATTATACTTTTTTATTTTGGTCTTTTAATTTCCCTTAATTTTTGTTCTATCATGCAGAAAGAAGAGTGGAAAGCTTGGAGTGGAGAGGTGTGTATCAGGGTGATGTAGGAGGGGGATTCTTATCCTGTATAAATATGCTAACAATTCTGTCTAATTCAATACTGTTATGAAAACTTGTCTTAAAAAAAAACAAAACCAAAACAAAAAAAACAACCAAATAAAAAAACCCAGGATCTCTTCTTTGCTAGGAAGAACCAGAAGCAAATTTCTTCCCTTTCCTGAATCCATTGCGAAGAACTGTCCAACCATTTGCTTTTAAATTTACCTGCATTATAGCTGATTTTAGGTTGGAGAGAATTCATGTATGGGATCTTTCAAATAACATGCACAGCAGACTAAGAAAATCTTTAGTTTGTGTAGTATAATATAGTGTTTCCTGATTTGTCTAAAAGTCTTCTGAAAAGAAAATGTAAATAAGAGCCATGGATGCTGTATGTATTTTCTATTGTAATTTTCTGTGTGACATACCTTTTTGAAAGCTTCTTGTTTCTTTCAGTTAATCAGTTTCCAAACCAGATGAAGTTCAGGGTTCAAATTTCTCTGACATGTAGACTGTTAGCTCATTTCATGTATGTTTATTTGTTAAAGGACTCGTTTGTTTGTTTGCTTGTTTTTAAGCCCTCCGAGGCAAAGYTGATTCCTAAAATAAGTGCTTGCCTAGCTGCATTGGCAAGCAGTGAGACGTGCTGACATGAAATTACGTTCCTGGATGTGCACCACCAGCTGGAAGGAATGTAAGCCCTGGCACACACTGCTTGTCGTGATACGTCAAAGATTACTGAGGAAGAGACTGGATTTCAGTTACCCTTGCAAGGTGAACGTGTCTTCAGCAGCTTCTGCACTTTTTCCCAGCACAGCTCCTGCAAGAGTTCTCTGTTAGCTGCTCTCATTTTCCTCTTTTCTTGCTTATCAGTAACCTGCATTGATCAGTCTTTTAGTTGTACTATCAAACTCGGCAGGGTTAATAGATTTCCATTATGTTTGGGGTTTTAATGCAGTTTATTACTATGTCAAAATTTTATTAAGTTTTAGGCATGGAAATCTACAGTTTCTAGTGTAAGACACAATCATGTACTTTGACACAAGCCTATGGAGGGAAGAAAGTCGTATAAGAACATGTCTAGAAAAGTGAGGAATAAGGTCTAAGACGAAAAAGAAATTAAAATATCTATACCTAAAGGTATAGAACATATTTACTCCTTTGGAACAGCACCTAGATATGAGCAACTTCACAATCATCAGTGAAACTTCATTGGTTCCTGAAGGTGGAATCTGAAAACATTTATTTGAGGCTTCATGAAATTAGTGGGAGATAAACATTTCCAAATACCTGTGTTTCTTATGCTTGAGTGAAGCAGAAATCCTGCATAAGCAGCCTTTCCCATCTATCAGTGTCTTGATTGTGCCAAAAAATTCATATTTGGAAGAGTATAACCAAAATAATTTCACACTGAACTGAAGTACTGTTCATTCATTCATCAGTTTTCATTTGAGAAACTTTCTGGTACTCATTCAGACAATAGTTTTAATGATTTTAATGAACACAGGAAGAAATTTGGAATTTGAGATAAGCTTTTGAGTTATTACCAAGTGCTATTTCATTTTCAATAGGCTATGTCAACCAGTTGGTATACCAGTTGAAGATATTTGACTCACTGAAGGTCTAGGTTATTGATTAGGCCAGAGCAAGTACATCTGTCTTCCTGTGATGTAGGTTGACGGGAAGCAAATTTTGAAATGCCAGACAAAACAAACTATCTTAAATTTGGAAAAACACACACAAAACAAAACAAAAGAACTCTACTCCCACTCCCCAATTCTTATTTTTAAAGGGCAGGAGACAGGAATAAACATGCCATAACAAATGTCTTGATGCTTCCAGTTAATTCTTTGTCCAGGATTTGGGTCTTGAATTGAATCACAACTGAAGTGAGTTTGTCACAGTAAAAATGAAAACAGGCAGATGAAATATATGCTTGTAAGATATCTTCCTGATGGACATTGTTCTCTCATTTGTGAGAACATATGAASAATAGGGAAAGTCAATGTTTGTTTTCCTGGAATTTCCTAAGGAATGGCCCAATTAGGAAAATACTGATAGAAGCTGTGTCCCTGTCTATTCACAGAATAGGTTTCAGACATGACCTTTCAAAGCTGTGGATGACTGAAACTGTTGGTGTAATGTATTCCGTTATTATTAAAAAAGTGTTATTTAGAGCTCCATGAATAGATCAGTACAAGAGAACAAAACCCTAAGGACAGATTCTAGGCACATGTAAATTACTATATTTTTGTTGTCCTTAATGAGATTAGGCCAATTTACACCAGTTGAGGATCTGTTCAATGTTACATTAACACTAACTGACAATGTTACATTTACAAGTTTAATAAGTTTAATAGTGCTTCAGAGTTAAATTTTCTTCTTGTACACTAACATGTTTCCTATGCTCTTTAAGAGAGAATAATTTTTATTCTAATTTCCAGATTTGTTCAATCCCAGAGCATTTCTTACTATAGTTGTATGTATTTTTAGGATGATATTGAAGCTGAGGGGCTTAATTTAATTACATGATCATGTGCTAGGTCATTGTCATTTTCCTTTAGGGTAATGCTATTTTCATAACTAATTTACACTAGCAGCTGTGAAGCTGCATACATTTTAAAGGTTGTCTGTTTTGTAAGTGATTTGCTTAATATCTGAGAGAAAGACAAAAAGCTGTTAAAGTATAAATCATTAATTTGGTTGATATCTTTGTGTCTACAGGGGCAAGATAATCTCTTTTCAATCATTTTACCATGGGAAGACTGCCTATGCTTTGGACAGTAGAATATTGCACAAGAGATTTTTGATATTGCTATAGAAGAAAAGAAAAGCAAATGGATGTATTTCAAAAATGACCAGACATATGAAGAATAGATAATACCACTCTGAATATTGATACAGTCTTACCTGTACATTTAAAAACAGAAAGAAAGGCTAGCAATTTTATATAGATTCACAGATTTAAAGTTTCCTGCCACACCTATTTCCTAAGGGAGCCAGGGGTCACAGCAGTAGTTTTAACATGTGAACAGCACTGCGGGGGGGGATTGTGAAATGTTAAACTTACTTACTTTATACTCTGAGGTTACCAAATGGAGTTCTAATATTTACAGCATTTTGTGTAAATTGTTGTTTCTTGCCTGTGGCTTTCAATCTTTGGAATAGTTTGGAGAACAATTGAAGCGTAATCTATTTTTGAAAATGTTAGAAACAGAGTTAAGATTCAGAATATATATCTTATATTCAACCGTCTATGCCAATTAAGAAATAATGGATTATAAACATTTTGTCAGTGTAAACAAAAAATGTTTAATCAAAAGCAATTGTTGTGCTGTGCAGTTAAAAACATCACATAACCTTTCCTCAAATTGTATTATATATCCGTATATAAAAAACTGAGAAATTTAAATTTGAGTGGCACTTTACATTCCTAAGGATCTTCTCTTTCAAAACCTTTGTTCAAACTGCATGCTGTGCTCTGTACTCTCAGAAGAATGAACAGGGTAAATACATAGATCAAAAAGGGGGCACACTGCTCTCCAGAGAGCAATTAGTGATCATTTGCATAGTCTCTATAATTCAAATGTGAAATAAAAGCCATGTGTCCCGAATGATGGTTGAATTCTGCTCTATCATTTCCCAGAGGAAATTCCCCTCGTTACTTTGCTGTTTTCCCTCTCTCTATTTTCCTCTCCTCCCTTGTCCCACAGTCCATCCTCTCCTCTACTGTCTTCACCACCTCGGCTCCGCTGACCTGCTGGGGGTCTGTGGGATGGCACCTGTCAGTGAGGGCACAGCCAGGACTGAGATCACCTGTGGCACCTGGCTTGTCCACCTTGCAGGGCAGCCTGACTCCTGCTGCTGCCTAACAGTGAAATTATTAATATTTAAAAAAAAATATTTTGTATCTTAAGATTCCAGTTTAAAAAAACATCAATGTTAGTCAAAGAGTACAAACATTTTTAGAAGATGAGCAAATGAGTCTTACATTTCAGGCAACTTTATAAGATTGTATGTTCTGGTGTTTGCATATTTTGTGTTCAAAGGAAAGAAGCAATATAAATCATACTATATACAGGCAGCAATTTTTATATATTTCCTTGAAATTGAGCCCCAGTGTAAACTCAACATTAAAATTGTGTCTGTCTTATGAAATGACATATGGAATATGTAGTTTTCATAAGAAGATGAGTTATTTTTACTAATCCCTAGGAAATTTTCAATGATAACATCTGATCTGCCATCTAGATCAGGTATTTAAGATATCTTCAAAAGGAATCTGTATTTAAATGGAAAGGTACACCTTAAATCCGATTTGCTTCCAATTTACTGCAGAAGATATTAATCCATAGTATTGCATGACTTCATTTTTGCCAATACAAGATTTTTATGTGTGGTGGTTTTGGCTGGGATAGAGTTAATTTTCTTCATAGTAGCTAGTATGGGGCTATGTTTCGGATTGTGCTGAAAACAGTGTTGATAACACAGGGATGTTTTCATTATTCCTGAGCAGTGCTTACACAGAGTCAAGGCCTTTTCTACTTCTCACACCACCCCACCAGCGAGTAGGCTGGTGGTGCACAAGGAGTTGGGAGGGGACACGTGTGGCACAGCTGACCCCAACTGACCAAAGGGATATTCCATACCATATGATGTCATGCTCAGCTGGGGGAAGAAGCTGGGGGAAGAAGAAGGAAGGGGGGCACGTGATGCATGATGGAGCCCTGCTTTCCTAGAGATGGCTGAACACCTGCCTGTTGATGGGAAGCAGTGAATGAATTCCTTGTTTTGCTTTGCTTTCATGCGCAGCTTTTGCTTTCCCTATTACACTGTCTTTATCTCAACCCACGAGTTTTCTCACTTTTACCCTTCTGATTCTCTCCCCCATCCTACCGGGGGGGGAGTAAGAGAGCAGCTGTGTGGTGCTTAGTTGCCAGCTGGGGTTAAACCACGACATAGGTAAGTGAGGTATATGTTATAAAGATAAAACTCAATGTCAAGAAGCATAGTTTCTAGATTAGTCTATTCTGACAAAAGAAATATAATTTTCAAAACTGAAACTGCCAGTGTTTGTAAGAAACTTCCCGTTTTATTTTAGGTGTCCGATTCACTGACAATTATATAACTAGTGACTTGACCACAGATGTTAAGTGTTTATTTTTCCTGAACAAGATCCAATTAAAAGCTTACCATCTGTCATAAATCTTTATCTCCATACAGCTTTCAATGCAAGTGACATGCATTAGCATTCAAACCTTAGCCTGTCTTTCATTCACTATTGTCAAGTTCTCCAGACATTCCTTTACTAGGAATTTTTCAAAAGTCCAAGAGTTTGTCTGTTTGTTTGGTTGATTGGTTGGTTGKTTGGTTTTTTTTGCTATAGCCAGAGGTTCAAAGGTTCTTAGAAAAAGTTGGTTTGGAATATAACTCAGTTATTATCAAGCAGCATTGATAATCCCACTGTACATTTGGCAGATTTGGGGGCCAAGGAGAATTTCACAGGAAATTACTGACTGGAGAGGATTTCAGAAAAGTATAATAAATTATCTGGAATAAGAACTAGATTCTTTTGCTTAAGTCAGAGACATCAAAGACTCTAGTGTCATCCTATGGTGTTTGTAGGACTGGCAGACATCTCAGAGGATCTACAAGAGTTCAAAACCCTTCTGGGAAGGCAGCTGGAATGAAGCAGCTTCCTCTATGACATCCAAGTAGCACCGGTTGCCCACCCATAGAAAACTGAATCATTTTGTAGGTGAGCATAATCCCTCTCTAAGGTAAAGCTGTCTATGTCATCTGGAACTACATTGACTGTAATGGGTATTACACTGTGATTTCTGCTAAGATTGGAGATTCATAAATTGTAACATCTAGAGTGAGTAGACACTTTCAGGTATTTTCTTCAGTGAACTTGAATAAAATGTGTGGTTATTTTTCTGTGTTGGCCAACAAATTGTAATATTCTTCACAATCTAACACCTTCTTCCTATAAAGGCAAGAAAGGCTTGAATTATTCTTTTCTTGGGAAATGGTTTGTAATTTCCTTCCTCCATAACCCCATGTTATTTGCCTCAAAGAAGAGAGGGATAACACAATATAAGCCAGAGCCATGACTGCAAGAATATTTAATTGTAAAAGTCACCCCTTAAGAATAAAGTGTGTTCCTAGAATATTACTTAATTATTACAATTTAAATTTGAAAGAAACAAGACCAGAATGAATGAAATTAATCAGAAATACATATCCACTCTGAATCTGAAAATGTGTCCATTTATTAGTATTACTAAGCATACCAAGATATCTTAGGTGTTTCAGAAGAAAATATCCTAATACAGAGGTACAGCTGGGTACAAAAAAAGACTTTGAAAACTCAAGGGCTCGAGTTTATAAAACACATTATTTAGGTTCCTGGGTCATGGAGTAGAATCCCAAATCTGTTATTAGCAGTGCTGTTTCTAAAAACACAAAATTAGTATTAGACATTCCGAAGAAGATCCCAAATTCTCCTGAGAGAGAGATGACTGCAGGGACTTTTCTTCCTCATCACCTTGAGGATGAAGGAGTGGCCTGCCCAGAATAATCCTTCACTGCTCATGAACATTGCCCATGGCACTTCGGTTAGCCTGAGCATCCTCCAATGGCCAGTTCTGCTGGCCTGACAAAAAGCAGTCCCAACTAGGCAAAGGCTCTAGTCCTAAGACTGTTATCCCAGGTAAATGCACTATAAAGAATCATGTCCTGTGGCAGAAAGATACAGAGTAGATGACCCAACAAACATTTCCTGTCTCTAATATCTTTACCTCTACAATACATATAATGAGCACTGCATGAAAAGAATTGTTCAGCTGTTACAAATCATTGAGAAGAAAAATGTGAAGGTATAGCACCACAAACACTGTTATTCACTTCTCTCTCACTGTTACTACTCTTCTGACATGCTGAGAAAACTTGATATATATGTACGCACACATATATACACTCCTCCCCCCCTACCCCTTAGCACTTGATTTCCATAAAAGAGCGACGAGACTGAATTTTTCTGAGAGCAATTCACCTAACTGGCGTCTGAAGTTCTGGGAATTTTACTTTGTCAGAAATTTAATTCTGCACCTGGCTTAGAAAGTAAAGAGGCACGCGGACTTTTTAAAGTGTATTTAGTACAGACTGTTAGTGTAGAAATAGGCTAGAAGGTTATTTTCCATGATTATCTATTCAGCACACCAGGTCTTGCTTCATATTTCCTGAAGGTAGCACACACAATGTAACTCCAGTTTTTTTAATAAACTTAAATTGTAATTTATAATTACCCACACTGAGATCAAATCTTGGGATAGAGTAATTTTTCTCTGTGTCCTCTACAAAATTTGATGTCTAATTTTTTTTACCTTCCTCAAACCTCAAATATTATTCATACTGACATATGCTTTCTTTCAGTGCTTTGCCTGTAGCAGAAATGTGTAGTATTCCCTTGGCCTTGACAATTTAATTGTCAGAAATCTATTTTCTGTGTTGCTGTAGTTTTATTTCTCCTAAATACAAACCTTTATCTGGAGTAATGTATGTAACCTTTTTAGTATGCTGTTAGGATACCCTATTAGTATCATTCATAATAGCTGTAAACATTAAGCAACTTTGATTCTCAAAGTAATCTCCAATACTGTGTAACTTATATGACACACTAAATCATTAATTTATTTTTATACTCTTATTTATATATTTTTAAATTGCATCTKCTTATATTTTTTAGAAATTTTATATTCAGTTGGAATAAATTTACCCCTGTTCTATAGAAACTACCCTAAACACTAAAATGTGGCTGACTTGACCTAAATTATTCTTTGAGTTGTATGCAGAAAGCTTCGATGATCTGACAAAAATGTTTAATATAAAAATGTTTTTCTTCTTAATTTAAAGAGCAATAATCTTTAACTAGGAATATTCAAGTTGCCTAATTTTTGTTCACATGGTATTCTTCCATCCAACTTAAACCTCATTTTTATTTCCACTTTTTAGTGAGTAAAATGGAAAGGCCTCTGTGCAAGAGAATAGCTATATAGGAGTATGCTGCTGAAAGCATAATAGAGAGACAAAAAAATTGTTACAATATATTTTCAGCTTTTTTCTTATAGTTGAGGGCTGGAGTGGCATAATGAATTTATAATCCCTAAATTTGACAAAGAATTCCCTGGCTGCAAAAGAGCAGACAACAACTGCCTTCTGGCTCTCCCCTGTAATAAGCTAGTGTTCTCCACTGAAGAAGTACTGCACCACACAACAGTCTAAAAATGTTTTACTGAACTCTCAGTTTCTTATCCTTCCTCCTCAAAAGTCCACCTACTTTGTTTAGTTGTTTATTTTTATTTAACCATGGCCTATTACAAATGTAAAATATTTACATATACAAATATATAAAATATATAAATATATGTGTGTGCATATTATACATAAATTGTACTAGGAGCTAAACATTAGAACTACTCCTCATCCATACTGTCTAACCATTGGACTATGAAGTTAGACCTTCATTAACTGAAATAATCTTATTAAATTATTTTAATGTACAAAGCATTATTTTTTTCTGTCACAGTTTGCTTTCATATTTGAGAATATTGATTTTGTCATTATAATTTCCTAATCTGTATATTTACCTTTGTTTACAACATATTTTTTTCTGTTTTTCCAATTACTCTTTTTTCTGTTGTATAGATGACCTTTCTCACATAACTTCTATCAGCAGCTCTTTCTAATTACTACAGATAGTTAATATGTTCCACTGAATTCTAGTGGAAACTGTAGATGTGTAGTTTTGGTTATTGCATACTTATTTTATAATGAGGAAGAATGTGAAGTTGGAGAGGTCAAAAAATCACAAAATACCTTATTAAGGAAAAAACTATAGTGACGTTTACATTCTTTGTTACAATACAGATTATATCAAAAAACTCCAAGGTACAATCTCCTCTCTAGCTACTATTTTTGAGTAGTCAAATTTTTAAATAAACTTCTAGACATGCTCCTAATGACGCAGAGTCTATATACATACAAACATGTTTTTCAAGAGTCTTTTCATTTCCATCTATTCCTTCTCTAGTGATCTGTAGCCAGTTTGATCATATTTATACAATCACCATAACTCACCCCATTTATGCCTTTTCTATTATACTTAATTTACTTCATCCCCAATTTTTTTCCCCACTTTCTTCCTCATTTCTGTTTCCTGACTTTTTTAACACCTGATAAAGGAATGCTTGTGCAATTGTGTGCAAAGATTGGTAGTCCACTGATTCTGCTGACCGAGGATAGTATTGATGAGGAACTAAGGATGGGTGTTTGCAACTGCCAAAATGTGTGGCAAATACAGGTTCTGGAATTCTTCCATTCAAGATGACAATTTCTGCAGTGAAAACTCATCTTCATTACTTTTTCATACTGCAGATGGGGTATGCAGTATGCAGTACCACAAAGTCTGTAGAAAAGCATAGTTTAACAGTTTTCTTTGGAAGAATCTCTTTTATTTAGTCTTGCTTTTTTTTTTTTTACTTTGTTTTTTCCCATCCCTCTCCCAGACAGGATTTTGCAGAAAGAAAGAAAAAAATTATAGTAAAAAATGAACTGTAGTGGAAAAAGAAACAAACTCCAGGAATGACCAAAAATGAATGCAACAATAGCTTTCAATAAAAGGACAAAAATAGGAGACAAAGAAAACAAGCTCAGTTAAAAGCATGGCTACAAAAAAATAAAGTGTATTCCTATACACCATAGAGATGAAAACTACATAGTTCTAGAGATTAAATAAAAACAAATTTAGATTAAGAAGTAGATTAAATACAGACACAGGAAAGAAATAAAAGAAGGAAGGAATTTTAAGTGAGAGTTTTAAAAATATTTCAGATGCACAAGCTTTCAGTGTTTCATCTCAAATTTCTTTCATTGCATATATTGCTTGTGGTAAAAGTCTAACACCAGGAATTTATTTTGGCATTTAACGCCATGCCACATCCATCTCATACATACAGATGATTTATATTCTATCTAATCTGAGACCTTAAAGGCTCACAGACTTCTGTAGAAACTTTTAATCAGCCATTTCTGTTCTTAGATTTTAAAGACTTTTTCTCTTACGCACAGTCACAAACATCAAACACAAGGAAGCTTTAAATTAAAAAAAAAAAAAAAAAAAAAAGTCTTCAGGGTCATGTGAGACTTTCATACATAACCAGACAAAAAAACCAAACCAAACCAAACCAAACCAAACCAAACCAAACCAAACCAAACCAAACCAAACCTTCCCTGCTTTTTCCTTGAGAAAAGTCAAAGGATAGCAAAGATTGTATTTGATTACTGATACTTTGCAACCTATGCCCATATCAGTATCTGTCAGCACTGGCAAATGGGCACATGGGCTGAAACCTTAAATGAAGCATTGCAGATGTCACTTTCTTATACAGTGGGACACATGTAACATCATTCCAACTGTCTCAGAGAATTAAACTGAACTGAGCACAGTGTTGTCACGTTGCTAGTCATTATTTTCTCTTGAACATTCAACATTTGATGAAGATGTTGACACAACAAGTGTGTTAGGCTAATGGGTGTATCTTTAGATCTCCTAACAGATACAGTGAAATATTTAGTTTTCACCTGGACAGTCTGAGACAAAATGAAAGGATGCCGGGGAAAGTTCTTCTCCAAAACATAAACTCCAGTGACTTTCTGGACTACAGTGAATCTCACCATCTGGCCCAAATGGACATTCATTTGTAGGTACCATCTCTCTCTCGGTCACACAGTTTTATATCATGTTGTTATTCTGTTTCATTCTGTGAAATTTGTAGAAAGATTTCATAGAAAGAAAGGCTTTCTTATGTGGTTTTCCTATAGCCATCTTAACTCCTAGTAGGTTGACACTTTTTTATTGGTTTTGAAACATAACCAATGATGGTCAATATATTTTGATTTTATAGGAGTAATATTTTATACTGTACCTCCTGTATTTAATGATTGCATTTGCTAAGATTGAAAAGTACTTTGTCATAATTAACAGCTTGTGTCTCTGCCAGCAGTAGGAAGTCCATGTACCAGAAAATACAGAGATTAATAAAAAAAAAAAAAAGCCAAAACCAACCTCTTAGGAAAGAAGAATGAGTTGGACACTACAGAAAAATACAGAGCTCATCATTGCTCTGCAACTGGACTGAATTAATTTTCTAATTAGAATTCAGAAAACATTGCTTGAAGCAAATACTCTTGAAAGTACCATTGCATAATTATGATTACATTCTTAGAAGTACTTCAGTTGAATTTTGTGACACTTGATGACTAACACCTTTGAAAATTCAGTTTATCGTTCATCACCAATGAGATAGAAAAGCAGTCTGCAGTGACCATGAGACATTGCCATGTACCTAGAACACCTTGAGACCACAGAAGACTATTATTTCCCTAATCTGCACAAGACGTTGGGTGGAATCTGTAGGAAAGTAAGGGTATTATCTATGAAGAAACGTAGTTTATAAGTTTTTCTCTGGAAGTATACACATATGAAATAGAAGTTAAACATTATTTTCGTGTCAGAAACCAGTATTTTGGGTTATTTGTATCAAGGCTGGAGGTACTTACTGATGCTATCACAAATACAATGGCAAAAGTTCCCTTTTTTTACACTTTGACCTCTTCATGCCATATTGACACTACTGTAGGGGCTTCTGACCTTTGCGTATACCCCTAATTCTTTAATAATCACTATTTACTATCTCTAATTCTTAAAGAAAAAAGTAAATAACTAATTTTCCTTTTACACCTAAGTGTAAAGAAAATTTTACTGAGATCCACCTAGTTTAACACTGTAAACTATAGGTAAATTTCAATTAAAAGAGCACTTAATCATGAGTAATACAAGTGGATATGACATTCATTACAGCTATTAATAAATTACCTCAAATACTTCACATGAAGTTAAAAATGCTGAAATTTTGAGCCATAATTAGACATAAGAATGCAATTTATGACAAGGCTATGCCAAGTTAAAAGTTTTCATTCCAACCAGAGGTACTTTCTTGTATCTTAAATCCAAAATGTCACTATAAATTAGTTACTGTTGCAACATAAAATAGAAGATTCTAGCTTCAGGTGAACCATTAAATATACATCTTCCAACTTTAAAAAAGACATTTCAAAATGAAAAATTGTTGGCTCCAACTTTTTCAATTTCTATGTTGTATTAGGTGCCAGAAATGACTTTGAAAATGATAGCCTCTGGGTAAAGCAGAATGTATACAAACTGCTTCATTTTACATCTCAATAGTCTAAGTTGACTGCATTAATCAAGTGGAGGCAGTCATCATGTAGTCAGATAGACACCTTACAGCTGACCTTGCAGATTTTTGTTACTAATGGACTTAAGGTTTTCTGAAATGATGTTAATCCTCATTAAGAGTGATGCAGGTCGTACTGTTCAGCATTGCAAGTCTGCATGCGAGGTTGCAAAGTCAGGTGAAAAAAGAAAACAGCATCTCAAATTAAACACCTCTAGGTTTTACTACAGGCAGAAGACATTCCATTGGTATTCTTTGTCTCAGCACTTGTAGAATCAGCACAAATTTCTAGTTTATTTCTACTGCATGTCAGAAAACAAGACCTGTAGCAAAGTAAGGAAATACGCACTGCTTTTCCACCTGTCGGAATAAATGAATGGCATAAAATTAAAATTTCAAGAGGCATTCAGTGGCTTGCCCATGTATACTTCTATGTTGTTTCCCATTGTTGATGAATGAATAAACAATTTCCCCTTTCATTCTTGCTTTCTTGCCAAATATGTGCTTTAAGTACCTGAGTTCCCTAAATTTTTTGGAGCTCCCTTGAATTTGTTTTATTCCAGGCTTTCTCCTATGCACATATCTATCTTCCATAACTTTGCCATCCACCAAACACTTCAATTTGATGGTTTCTTTTTTTTCTATATTTCTTTCTGTTTACATTTCTTTCTTTTTTTCTTCTCTGTGTCATATTTCTCTACTTTTAGTCTGACTTAATTTGACTTTGTAATTCTCTTTCTATACATTCTTTACTATTGGCTATTTTTCCTCTTCCTTATACTTGTCTCTATTCTTAACTTCTTATTTGTTTATTCCTTTTGTTGCTATATCTTCTGTTGCCTTCTTTTTTATCTATATACCTTTCTTTGTCTCCCATTTTAGTATTTTTTTTTTTACTTTATTCCAGGTGTCATGTTATTCTAACAGCAATAAAACATTGCCATACTTTGCTCTATTTCACATAAAATAGAAATACTTTCAAAATGCATTGCTTTCACAAGAAGAATGGTGGGCCTCTCATCAATATTATGCTATTTTTCAAAAAGTTATTGGTCAAGGAAAATCTAAGATATTGTGTGCTTTCATACATTTTGTAACTCTTCACTGTCATTGGTGCCAGGAAATCTAAGTAAAAACAATAAACTTTAAAGGTTAATATATACTTGTAGCTTAGCTAGAGAATTATAGAGCTGTCCAGAAAACTTGGATAACACCTTAAAATGTTTAAAGGTGGAAAATGAGTCAGCATTTACTGTCCTTGTCAGTCTGCTTCAGAAATATAGTGACTTATGTTAAGATCCAGCTATGTGAATAATGATATTTCTTTGTTAAGTTGTCTGTTTTGGCAGGTTTTCTGAAGGACTATGTCTAATCTCTTTTCCTTATTAGTGTAATGCGATACTTTCATTATGAAACCAATTTTCAAGAAGATTATCAAACTTTTGCTTGTTTCTGTAACTTCTATCAACTGCTTCATTTTTGTTGATTAGAACCAAAGAGGAATGAGTTGTAGTAATATTCATTCCTTTATGTTTGGTTATATCAGTGATATTCTTTACAAAAGCCTAAGTCATGTATAGGTATGTGTCTTCTGTATCTGAAATCCTAGCTCCACTGAGATCAACTTGACCTCATCGAAGCCAGAATTATACCCATGTACTTTGAAGAACATCACTCAGACACCACTGCTGACAACACTTTGTAATGTATGCTTTTCATATATCTGCATTGTTTTCTTATTATATCCTCTAAAATAAAATTCTAGAACATTGCATGTTCAAGGAAAATAATCTGGTTTAGGTTGAGAAATAAGTCAGATTCAAACCTTTGCAGGCATTTCTAAATTGTTTCATGTATAATATTTTTTTTACATTACAGTCAAGTACCAGAGAGTTTATAATTTTTTGCCCATTCATTGAGGTGCAGCCTTTGACCCTGTGCATGCTCTTAATTTATTGCAAATACAAAGTAAACCAGGATATTTTAAAGGGCAATGAAAATAACTGTGTGCTAAAGTGTGCTAAAGCACCAGGTTTCATTGCACATTGGCTATAATAGAAATGTGTTACCATGGTTAGCTACCATCACTCAGAGTGTGTTAATTTATTTTGCCACAGAAAACTCTGTTCGAATTCATGCAGGATTTATTTACCCTGAAAAACTTAAAGTCTACCAAAAAGAATTAATTCTCTTGGATAAGAAAAAAAATTACAAATCAGAAAAAATTAGTCAAAGTTCTAATTGAGTATTGATTCATCTTATACAATGCATTGTACACTCATTTCCTTTTGCACCTATACTCCACCCTATTTCATTTATTAACAGATTCATAGTCACAGAGAGGAAAGACAAAAAATGCTTATTTTTAATCATGTGAACTGTTCTACAAAATGGATTGAAGAAACTTGTACAAGAAAGTAAACATACGCTTATTGCTTGTGAGGTTTAGATCTTGGTCACGGTATGGTAGATTTCTTGGTGCAGCTCTGTGTGAATACGTTCAAGTTAAATAACACATATATACTTCGTATATGTCTAAACTTGTTGTTTAGGAAAATGTCCAAATTTTTTGATTTATCCAGATAGCTTTATTTAATCCCTTCATGAATATATGAATAATGCATGAATAATTATCAGGGTAGGGACTCAACTCAACAGTATTTAATCCACAAATTCATCTCCCTGTGGAAAGAAATTACTTATGCAACACCTAGGGTAATTTCCTTGCCATGGTACATCAGTTCTGACCTTTTTCCTATATCCACTCCCAAAGTATATGAGAGGATCCTGGACATGTATGGCTCCTTCAGGGCACACCATAATTTTCTCTGTTAGCTATGAATTCAGTGGATTCTAGTGTGTATTTGAACTCTGAAGTCTTACATTTCTGTCTTCAAACTTTTACAGCATTTTAAACTCTATGAAGAGAAACTCACTTCATAAGATCAAGTAAAATACAACAGGCAAGCAAAGAATAGTACTGCTTTCCATTTGAAATATGGATACAGCAGATTATATCAGTGTATATATATATAAACATTATAATTTTGTAGAAACAAGTGTCTGGATGTAACATACCTGTTTACGTATAAAGAAACCAAGATCATCTATGCTTTCTGTGGGGTACAGTGTTTAATTTGTTTCACCTGTCCAGTTTCACCACTACAGCTCATTGGTTGCCTTTTCCTGACTTGTATACTCTGGTTTATGAATTCCTCCAGCCTATAGGCTTTGGTACTCTTCCACCATAGCTACACCACCTGAAYTCACATCTTCCATTCCTCAAGAAATTGTCTCAACAGTGAAGCTATGAGCTATCCCCTGAAGAAGGGAAGGAAAAAGGGACTGTTCTTTACTTCTCAGTAAAATACTGTTTGGCAAGAGATTCAAAATTCATGGATCCAGAGAAAGGCAGATTTTGTAATTCCATGGCAAGTGAAAATTCTTCTGAGAAGGAAAGTGACGACAAGCATTTGCTTTCTAAATGATTTCTACTTTGTTTCCAGTGCCCACTTAGCATACAATTCCCAGCCAGTTTTCGGAGCAGAACCCAGCAGCCTCTCACCCTGCACGACCATCGCCGACTGCTAGAGCACGGTCTCCCTTCCCTCACACTGGCACCCATCGGTCCTTTTTGCTCAGCTCCACAACAGGAGAGTCCTGCCAGACTAGGCCTTTCCGAGCAGAGGGAAGGGAGGAGAAGCTGATTAACCARCACTTCAATTAATTTACTTAAAAATCTAATATGAAATACGGAAGCTTTTGACAATAGCTATGTTAGCAAAGCCCTCTAGTGGAGACGGAGTTTAAACTGGTAGCATTTCTTTTTCCTCTTGATCACTTAATACTGCCAAACAGCATCAGAAAGATTCATCAGCTTTAATTGTATCAGCATGGATAGGACTTTTTTTCACCCACATTTCTAACTGTCCATCTGTAACAGCAAATTTTGACGGTGAACACTTAACACTTAATAAGGAACTTTGTTTTTAGACAGAAATCATAAATCTTCATGATCATACAGAAGTGGAAGAGGGGTGACAAAATGAGAAGCTGGGGGAAGAAAGCTTGTTTCTTCAAATAAACAGAATAGCTTACATTTTTATTCTATTGCAAAATGACCTACAAAAAAGGGTTTTTCACTATCAGAGCTCTCAAATTTACATATTAGATATAAAAGACGGTCTAAGCCTGAAGCAGCTACTTTCAATACAGTTCCTAAAGATCCATCAGCTGCTTCTATATCTTTGTACAGTTCATCCACTTGTGATCCAGGAGCCTAAATACTGTTTTTCATTCTTGAAACTGCTGCCTCTAGGAAGGTTTTCTGCAACTTACAAATAACGTCTGCATAATGAACTATTGAATATGTGTACTGCTTCCTTGCATTGCAATATAATATATTAATTTAAGAACAAGAGTTCCAAATGTTAATGGTTTAATTCTTTTAGCAGATAAACAGCAGTTTTGGACCGGATAGTTTTGTGTTTGATTCTAGCTGTTTTCATTTGAAACCTTATTAGGGCACTGTGGGAATGCAACAAGGCACTTCTCCATGTACTTACCAACACCAGTGCCTTAAGGCACAACTGGTTTCTGTTGTCAGGTGTCAGAAGATGTTTTTCTGCATCATCTCACATAGTTACTTTCTGGCTTCAGGTCCAGCAATGTTTCACATTAACATCCACAATTTGTCATTTCTATTATTATTTAGGGTTTTCCCTCCCCTCTCCCAAAGTTCAGTTTACAGCTGAATGAGTAAACATTTAACTGAGAAAGGAGAAAAGATTTACTGTCCAAAAATATATTGAAAAAAATATGAACATATTTTTCCCCAGAGAAAACTACTTCAGAGAAAAATAACAGAAGTCATTTCTATTAAACAAATACCACATTATGCATCCATGCAGTGTACTCAAGGATTAGGTTGGTACCATGAATTTCCTTTAAAAAATATTAGAGCTTATCTGCAACCACCTTCCACATTTCAGAAATAGTGAGAGACTCTGTTAATAGGCACATTTTGGAGTAATATGTATAGAGTCTTACCTTGGCCATTGCACTTCCTAGTGTGGTGTCACAGAGCACATTATGCCAGGTAGCAGCAAGGGCAGGCTGCACTGCAAAGGAAGAGGAGCCAGGAGTGACAAAGCTGGCAAGGCAGTGACCCCACCAGCAAGGGACACCACAGTAAGTATGCAAGAAGAGCAGAGGTTTTAGTGGCAGCAACCAGCCAACAGCCCTGTGATTGCCAGCCGTGTCCATGCAGGTCTGAGATCAGGCCAGGAAGCCAAGTCAGCGAGGTCAGGTCAGGGACAGCAAGGTGCAGTGCTGGGCAGAGGCACAGCTGCAACAAAACCCACACAAAGACCTAGGGCAAGGTCCTGCACTTAAATGCAGCTCCCAGGCAAAAAGGACAGGGACCTGACAGCTCCTTCTCACAGCTCACCTGTTTTCACAGCGGTCTGATCCCAGGCTACGCAGCTAAGCAAAATCAGAGCTGATCTTGAATATAGGCAGCCAAGCAGCCAGGGAGAGGAGGGAGATGTTACAAARCCTCTTGGTCCATTCAGGGCCCTGACACAGTCTCCTGATTGCACACTCTGTTTAGTGATGTAGATTATTGTTTTGGAAAAATATATAGGTAGTCTTAGTATCTGGAAGAGTGTTGGCAGAGCGAGCTTCCTGGGGCACAAGTTCAAAATCAATTATTTGAAAGTCTGGAAGGCAGCAAAAAACATCAGAACTGGTAGCTGATTAGCTACAAAGAGAAAAGAAAGATAAATTGTCCGTTTGAGTTCTGATCTGTGGGAAAATTATAAATAGAAATAAATGAACTTAATAAAAACATGCAACAAGTATTTTAGAGAATTAGATGCTCAAAATATGTTTTCTTTGTAACCATCTTTCTAGGAGAGGTGATTTCTAAAGAAATTATGATTACTAAAAGTAGGCAGAATATTTATGTTTCAGTACTGATTTGTCTCCATCTCTGTCATAAACGAGTCTCCCAAAAGATGAACATGTTCCTCCTGACAGCACCTCAGTGAAAAATGTTATTCCATACATTATGAACARAAACCATAAGCACGGGAAGACTTAGTTGCTCAGTGATGGAAGAGAAATCAGGGGCAGAAGCAGACACAGTATAATCCCCCAAGTCTCAGGCACTGTGAGCACTACAGGACTCCCTGGAGTTAGCAGCACTGACAACTCACCACAATTTTGTCAGAAAATACCATCTATTATTATAACATTACTACAAATAAAATAGCATAGGGAAATAAATATTTTCTTTGTTTCACCAGTTTACTCCCTTCTTGAATTCCTACGTTCCCAGTGTAGGGGCAGTTAGGCGAGGATTCATCTGGTCAGACACACAGAGTTGCAGTAAAGTTAGTCACCTAGATACCTAGACAAAACCAGGCATTCCTCACCAGTGCTATTTGCCACAAGATACGAACGATGTCCAGGACAGGTCAGGCAATCATGCTCTTACTGTGCCTATTCCTGTTTATTGACTTTAAACAATCTAGTGTGGCTGTAGTTCTCTAAAGTTAGCAGGTAAATGCCATGGTGAGTATCTCCATTTATTTCTGTTCCTCTCAGAAACACAGGGCAGAAAACATGTTTGTACAACCATAAAGACTGCAATTAGTTTTACTAGAGAAGTATTTTTAAAACAGTTCACAAAAATTAGCGACCAGATTGTGTGAGGTACTTAGCAAGCTGAGTGCTTGGGTTTTATGAAAATCCAGATTCTTTTTAATTGCTGAAGCAAAAGATAATTTCTTTCGAAAATCTGGTCTGTAGTCTATGTGCATATTGATAGAGTCGTTTTAACCTTGATATGCAAACTTAAGCAGTGGCCGTGATTCCATGAAATTCTACATAACAGTTCTCTCTACTTTCATAGATTTTAGGGCCAAAGAGGACAATTTATGACCTACCAATTTTTGCTTCATGCATAATGCCAAGAAATTAATCCAATAATTTTTATATTGATCCCATAAATTCCATTTGAGCTATAGCATATCTTTTAGTTATGCTTTACAATGCTCCAGCAGTACCAATGATTCCAATATAAAAGCAAGGCAGGTAATACTAGAACATGAATCACAGTGACTTAGGAGCGTGAGAAACTGCCATAGAACAGGTAGAATTCAAAAGACTGTTTTATGCCAAAGGAAGAAGACCCAACCGATTTAAGAAAATCTGCAACAATTTATTGACTGAATATGAAGAGGGAAAGAATCTTTTATTATTGGTCTAGAGGTTATTAACATTATGAAGAGAGAGATGACGCACTTCTCTTACAGGAGTGTTACATTTGTGAACAGAATTTGACTGCTGTGCAAATGAGCAAAGCAATGTAGTTTTTCCTCTTTTTATGCAATAGGGGCCCAATCCTGACCCATGAAGTTAATGGTATTTTGCTACTGTGTTCTGGGACGCGTAGGGCAGATCTTAATTAAAAATCCTATAAGCACATATTATATTCCTGGAAGTGTACAGTCATTAATCTGAAAATATTAAACCTTATTCAGAGCTCCAGGTTGGAGGAGCTGTCAGAGGGTTACAAAGGTTATTATAACACAAATGCCGCCTTCTGTAACATTTTTATATTTGCAATGAAATTGCTAGTTAAATCATCTGCAAAAGGAGAGCAGAGACCCATTAATGAGTCCAGGGGTCATGCTACCATCCTGCAGGGGCACATGTCAATGATTTAGCAATTACAGCAGAAACAGTAGTTCAGACCAGGTGGATAATTTCTGTATTAGAGAAACTGATGGAGTGAGGCATAGATGAATTTTGGGCCTGGGAAATCTCAAAGTTCTTGTAAAGGGAAATGATCCTGAAAATTTTACACTGAACTTTAATGTGAGATACTGCCACTTGCAACTTGCGAAAAATTTTGCTAAGTGGTACAACGCAAGGCTGCGGTATTCAGATAATACTGAAATAGTTCAACAGGAAAATAGTAGGAACTTTTTTTTCCAAATAAAACCAGTAAGTTTTAAAGTAAATCCTCACTACATTCTCTACATTCTACTTTTACTATTGTGGCCTATATGGGTAATAGATATGACAACTTTCATAAAACATATTGTAGGAATATGCAAAAGTTTAGAGGCATCACCACATTTTTAAAAATTAGTCCTCCCAGTGGCCACATCACTAGATCCTGTTGTACAGGACACTTTGACAGAACTGACCATTATGTCCCACTCCACCACCAATCTCACTTCCAAAGCTACTGTTCACATATTGTTCACACTGGTCCATAAAACAAATCTGTGAATTTTTCTCTGTCACAAAATAACCGATGTTGTATATTTCCCTGGACATTTTTGAAACTTCTCTGATTACCTTAACCTCTCCCTCTTCACCTTGCGGTTATAGCTGAAGGTGTAAAAGCCATGTATAAGCTAGCTTCAAACTACCATTTTAACCATTATTGTCCCATGTAAATATTTAAAAAACAAAACTAACATAATTTCTATTCTTTCTACTTGGACTCAGCTCTTGAATGTATAGACTTTTTTCCTACATTATATACACACACCAAAACATCTTATGTACCTGCAGAGCAAATCCTGAGGTAGAAAGGTACAAAAAGAATAAAGGTACAAAAGAAATTAAAGTTGAGTATAAATCCTTGAAATAATTGGTGATAAGAGGGATATTGTAATAACACTCCTCAACTAAAAGAACTCTGGAAGGCTGAAATTCAGAAGGGCAGGCTCAGGAGAGGCCTGAAGAATTTAAGAGATGGAAATCTTCAGTTGGAGATCCCAAAGCTACTCCAGTTCCTCATTGCAGTCTCACTTTGCAGATGTATAATGAATGCTGGTAAACAACAATGCTTTTAATGTCAGATTTAAGTCTTTTTTTAAACACACATATTAAAAAATAAATCAAGTACTTTTTCAATGTTTGTGTTCCCTAGGGTGAAGCTTAGTTCATTTGAAAGATATATAGTTACGGGTGGGTGGAAAGTAGCACCTGTTTTTTCTGAGAAAAAAATCTGGATCTTGATACTTGTTTTCATTCCCTCTGAAAGAGAAGTAGAGGTCTCTGCATCTTTTATCTTAAAAAAAAAAAAAAATCTTGCCTTTAGTGTCATGGAAGAAAGACATCTATGACGTCTTTAAGACATTTAAAAATTACTGTTGGGTAACGTTTTACTATTCCTAGTATGTGTTCCTTAATTAAATGTCTAAGGTGAAGAGAATACATTTTGATGTAAGGATCCACCTAGATATAGAAGATCCATGTTTTCACCTCTCATACACTTTATTTAAAGTAGGAAATTTAAGGTATGTTTTCTGTATCTCAGCTACAGAGTTAGGGTTTCTCACTCAATGAATAATTGTCTGCCTCAAGTGACAAAGATCCAAGAAAAAGGTGCTACTCTGGTTGAGTCATAGTGCATAGCTAATATAAATCTCTTTGAAGCCAGCTCACATTCAGTAAAGGACTAAATATTAAAACAAATTTCCATGCTTGATACTGATCTTAGATCTCCCTTTTCAAAAGGTTGGCCTGGTAACATGTTCATGTATAAAGTGCTTGTCAGCTGTGTCAGTGCTCTGTCACCAAGACAGAGACGTAGTTCAAAGCTTCCTGCTTTCCATGAGAAACAGAAAGCAAAGATAACAAAGTCAAATCCAAGTATGTTGAAATAATTCAGAATTAGAGTAGTGCCTAAAAAATACAGTATTGCTTGCAGGTGAGAGAAGAGTAAATAAGTGTATCCATGCATAGGCTAAGAGAACAGCTGCTATTACCAGCAAATTAGGATGTTAAAACCCAAAACAATGCAAACATTGATTTAAAGCAGAACTAAAGCAGTGGAATGTGACTCCCAAAGCAGGCTTATGTTCATTAGGGATTCACTTTGCTTTACTTTTCTGCTATTAGGGAAATGATGTATCAGGTATGAGAAGATAGCTCATATGCCAGCTAGATATGAAAAGGGTAAGTTCTGCAGGGATGTTTGCCAGAAAACAGTAAATGAAGCTGAGTATTGTTGAACTGCAGAGATGATAAGAACAAGTGTTGTTTATTGGTTTATTTATCTGATTATAGCTGGCAGGGGAGAAATCAATATAGTTAGTCAGGGATAAATTGCAGCCTTGTTACCTAGTATAACTCGAGCAGCTTGTGCAGAGATAATTAGCACAACCTGTCTTAACTAAATTAGTGTTTAAAAGTGAAAGGAGAGAGAACCAATTTTCTCAACAATTATTATATGTCTTAGTAGCCCATGAAGAGAAACCTTGCTAACTTGGATAGATGTTGCCGTTCTTATTTATTTAAAAAAAATGTACACTTCTAGTTGTGTGTGTGCATGTGTATATATGAACAACATTGGAATGCATTGCAAACCAAAACTGATGAAAACATGACCTTTAGTATACATTCAGCCAAGGAACAGGGTTGTTTTAAGAACTCTATTTATTTTTTTTTTTTAATTGAAAATAGAAAAGCAAAGTTTCCTTCTAGCTAGAAACAGAAATTGTACAATATACAATAAAAAGGGGCTTCAGTTCATTCATAGACATGAAGAAACATAGACATGAAGAAACATAGCTTACGAGAGGAGACTGGCTGTTACTGTGAAGGAGAATCAGGGTCAAAACAGATATTCCACATGCATTTTCATGAGGTAAAATGATCCTTCATGATCAAAAGAATTGCAGTCATACTAGAAAAGGCTCAAAGTAGAAGATAATTCATGTAGGGTCTCATGCACAGGAAAAGAGGAGATGTCCTTCATCTTAGCAAACCCCTATGGTTGAAATGACATTATAGATCTTCTCTAATTAAACGTTGCTGGTCCTAAGAGAACTCTCAGAAGAATTATTGTATAAATATAGTGCAATGTGATATAAACAACAACAAAAAGAATTTTTTAATACTACGTCAGGATGATGGAGGTTTATGTTTTTTTTGCCTTGGAATTTTTTTGCTTGCTTCAATTTTCAGAAAGTGATATAAAAAAACCCCAGAAGAATTTCCTTCCCATTCACACATGCTCAGAACGTAATATCACAAAAGAATCAAGGAGAAGCATCTTGAAAATTAATTCACAAAGGTATGGAAGATGTATACAACAGTGAGAGAAAGCTGTCCAATGGAAAAAAAGAAAAGTTTTAAGCCGGAAAGAGTGTTTCAACTTCTAATAAAATAAATAAGAGCTGCTGCTTTGGGTTTGTTTTTGTTTTGTTTGTTTTTGTTTTGTTTGTTTTTTTTTTTTTTTTTGATTCATGCTTCAGTAACTATTGCCAGACTCTCCTTGTCTTCTTGAGCTAAATAACTTTGATCAAACTTTATTAATCTGCAATTTCCTTTATTTTATTGTTTATCAGCATTCTCTCTGAGAACCAAGTGTCTCTGAGAAGTGATTAATCACACTTCTCCTAAGAATCCTAAAGGTACTATCTACCTGAAACTATGTAAACTGGTTGGAAAAAATTTCCTAAGGGAAAGGCTTCCCATGAACCTGGAAAGCTGTTTCAAACGTCAGTATAAATATTTCTGACATTACACTTTCTTGAATAAAATGAAGGGACTAGGCAGAAGAACTCATTTCATAATGAAAGTGATAATATCTTGAGGACGTCATTTCAGTAAACTGATCTGTTACAAGTGGAAGATTACGCTCAAATTCACAAAGAACTGTATAGACTTTTAGTGACAAACAGTTCATAAAGATGACATTTTAAAATCTGAGAAATAACTATTAAATAAAAAAAAATGTGTTCTTTATAATATTACATTTTGTTGAAGGTTAAATAACATATAGTATATATTGCCAGGTAAAAGCTTTCCTATAAATACTTTCTACATGGATTTAAGAGATTTCTTAAATTAATATCGTTAGGATTAAAAAAAAAATAACACTTTTTAAGTATTGTTGAAATAAATCTGCTTTATAAATGTCAGTCAATGGTTTTATCTTGCTAGGTTTTTTCTCATGTCCTCCTTGCTATATTAGGCTTATAATTTCTAAATATTTTGGGCACAAAAATCTGTAAAGAAAATTCCAATACTTTTATTACATCTTCAGATTACTCTTACTATATGAGAGCAATCGATACCATACCCATGTTTAAAATAATGGAACTAGATTGCCACCCTTGTTCTCAAATCTTATACTCTACATGTCTAACAGAATAAATTCTCTTTTGCAGGTTCATTGTTTTTTGATACAAGAAACCCAGGTAGAGTTCTTATCTTACCCATGGCACTTTGCACTGTGTCAGTGTAAGAAACACAAAATGATCCCAGTTAGTCACCTAGCTATGCTAATTCTGCACTGATGAATAAGGAATGTGATGTCTATTCATAATACCCAGGTTAGCATCTTCATTCTTCTGTTTCATCTGACTGAGAATAACAGAAATGACATAATTTTGTGGAATTTGTATAATGAGGCTACTTTTTAAATGACCTACTAATGTAAAGATTATAATATAAACTGTGGCACTGTATCATGCTTTCTATTTAAAATGATGCTTAGAGGCTGACCTGTGACAATGTGAGACTTGAATGCCATATGGAAAAGAATAGGTTTATCATAGTTTCTAACTTTAAAATGTTATTATGATCACTACTGCTGTCCTTTTACAGAACGTATGAAGGAAGAAGCCAAGGAAGACATTCCTTTGAAAGTCTTGGCATAAGTGTGGAAGGTATGTGAGGAGGATGCTCCCCTGTGGTACAGAAATACTGAGCAATATGTTGTATTGAGAAATGCTTATTTAAAGATAGGTGTCTATGAAGCAACCGACTACTTATTTTTTTCTTAGATAGTGCTAGGGAGATACCTGCATATAAAACACAATTCTGCTGTCATTAAAATCAGTGACTAGAAATTTTTTATAGTCAATGGGAACAGGATAGTAAATAGCTGCATAGGGCTCTTCTACCCAAAGGAAGAGCCCTATAATATGTTCTCCTGGTTAAAACAAACAAACAAATAAGATGCATCCGGATTTCCCTTCTCTCTGACTGCAATTTCATCTGGAAGAAAAATGTGACAGCAAAAGGCAGAGGCTGATCAAAAAATACAGTGCCATATTAAATATCAATGGCAAGAAGCACTCTTCATCTTAAGTGGATGACTACATAGATAAGAATGGCTACTACTATTTGACAATGTCTTTTCTAGGGATGGCCATATTTTTTTTCATCATACCACTTGCAGAAGCCCTTTCTTATTCCAAGGTGATTTTTTTTTCAAAGTTCCAGAAACTTCTGACATCAGTTCACCTTAATAAAATCAATTTTTATAATCTGAAATTATAGGAATTAGTGAGGGGGAGAATAATCCCTAAGTGACAAAATATTTCTCATTTTATACTATTATCCTTGCTTCCAACTTCAGAATATGAAATGGAATGGATATCACTAGATTTTTAAAAAAATATTTTTAGTTTTCTGTCCTTAGGGCTGATCTTTATGAGTACAGTATGTTCTCTGCAATTAATATTTAGAGTAAAATTAATGACCCCTTAAAGAATCAGATACAGGCTGTTGGCAATAGGCAGGAATTATCACAGTGCAGGACATTAATTCAGTGTGAAGGTACTGAAAAAAAGTAAAAGCATGAAATGGAGGGATTATCTCCTTTCCTCTCAAAACACAAAGCATATAAAAAGTGTCAAGCAGCAACATCTACTGATTTACAGCAGAGGAAATGTTACATACTTACCTGCTCAAGATTCAAAGATGGAAAAAGCAATTGAATTCTCAGCAATGGGATGCTGGAAAAGATGATAATTTCAGCACCTGAAGTACTTGCAAATAATAAAATTACATACTGATACCCTAAACTCTTACTGCAGTGGAGAGAAAAATTAAGTCTACAGTCTAAATCAACTACAGATGATGATCACAGGATAGCTTCAGTAAAAATACTGTTTACTTTATAAATAACAGCTTCTGCATGTCACATTAGTACACAAAAAGGAAAGAAACGTCCTGCAGAAATGGGTTTGTTCAGTTAATTTTTCTCCCTTGCAGCTATTACAATATGCTTATCAAGGGAGAGGTCATTAGTAGTTTTTTCTTTTTTATGATTGTCTGGTAAATACTATCCTGTGGCAGCTGCAATGTGAGCTATAAAAGACATTGGCCATGCCTTTAGAAATTTACAGGCTAAATGAACAAAAAGCAAGGGATCAATAAGAAATYCAGAAAATGGCAGTAATTGGTGGTTTGGTTTTAACGGGATTGTGACAGCTTTCCTTAGAATGATTTAGCAACTATATGCCTCCAGGAAAAGAAAATATTCAGGAGGTTTAACAGTGAAGAACACTTGGAGTTCCCTTGCTTTGTATTGTTTCAGTTAAAGTAACAGACACAGTGGATTAGCTGGAGGTTGTTGTGAGGTCCTGCCCTACAGATCTAAAAAAACTTTCAGAGTTATGGAGCAGTGGAGAAGATACAGATACTCTCTTATGGAGAAGATACAGAGAGTACATGGGGAAGGAAATAAAAAGACTATATCAGTATTGTTATACAAAACTGGGATAAAGTAATTCGGAAAGGTGACAAGAACCTTTGAGACAGAGTCATAATAAAAAATGAGGCAGTCTGAAAAAACTTATGCAGACATGTAACAGCGAATAGGTGTTTTTCAGGATGAAGCAAATATGATTTTTTCATTTCTTCTCACCTACTTTGTTTTCTTTTTACTAATGTTAAATAACACCATAGAAAAATCTTATACAACTGACATTATTTTGTAAATTTTAAATTTAATTCTCTCCGGCATTCACTAAAAGCCTTTGATACTTTTATGTGAATGATTGTTAAAGTAGATCTTATTTACAAACCATTGTGCTTATTTGTGATCAACGAAGTCTGAGTTGCTTTTGTTACATACATGGCCACATAGTTCACATGTGTGTCCTCACTGTAAAGCTCATAGAATGAAATTTCTTTTGTACACTTGGCTACATATTCAGATTTATGTTCCTGTGAACTTTCTTGAATTTGCCTATTCAAACATACATTCAAAAATTAAGATAAAAAAGATTGTAGAACATATTTCCTTCTAAGTATATCATCAAGGAAAATATCAAAATTTTAAATATTGAGATTTTATACTGAAGATCTCAAACTAAAGGAAATTATTTATTAGCATTCATTTCTCACAATATTTCTACCTTGTGCATTTATTAAAAGCTCTGATACCATTTTTTAAATAAAGGACTGTAACTGAGGACTCATTTCAACAGTTCTTAAGGAAGAATTTCCAGGTTAATCTGTAAATAGATCAAGGTTTACAAAAGCCACTGATTAGATCTACATTAGTAAATAGTGTGTTGCAACAGAAGTGGCCCTGAAGAATGAAAAAGTTGGTGTCGAGCAGCTGACAACCTAAATAGGTTTCAGCAGCATTTGCTTCCAATCAGCTCTAGTCTTGTTCTACAGATGCAGTGCTAGTTCCTGGTTGGAGCACAGTAGGTGCATTCCTAGAGTGCATCTTGCAGTTTAACTTAATCTGAAAGAAATCCAGTCTGTGTGCTCCAAAACAACTTTATGGTGCATATCAAAGTATGATTACTGAGGTTGATGGAATATTTGCTTCCAAAACATATGTGATTTACACTAAAACATTAATAACATGCCTCACCACGTCTTATACAATAAGCAATGGTTGAGTTTTCATAACAAATCCTGTAAACTGTAGTTTGTATTGTGATCTATACAGAACATGCACCTTTAAAATAATAAGAAAAATTATTTTGACTTATTTTAATGGTAATTAATCAGAAACAAATCAAGAAATTATCACAATACACATGCTAAAGCAAAGAGAAATTTCGAATGCAAGCTGTACTTCAGCATTACACTTTCCTCACATGCTTAGTTGCTCAGTGTGGGAAGCTTTTTGGAAAGCAATGGACACGTTGAACTAATGAACTTATGAATTATGAGAAGAGATGAGAGACTGAAACTGCACAGAACAGCCCCTGCAGTCTGAAGGTCAACAATAAGGAGGAGTTCATGCACTGATACTGAAACTGCTGTGATGTCAGTGTCTATTGTTAGAATCCACTTGTTATATACCCTCCGCTATTGTTTATACTAAGATACCGCTATGCTTAACCAATAGTAATATGTGTATACCTGTTTAGAAGCCAGTGAGCACTTGCCACGAGTACTAACCCATGCTGTAGCAGAGTATATAATRGCTTAWGTTTTCCTAATAAACGGCTTCAGCACGATCATATTGGTCTGCGTCTGAGTCCGGGCATTCAGCATGATCATATTGGTCYGCATCTGAACCCATACCGCGAACTACGACAGCTCGGAGTCTGTAAGTGCAAACCAGATTTTTTTAACCAATGTGATATTTTCCTTAACCACGTCATCAAAAGCAACAAAGTTTGTTCTCCACAAAAAAGTAAGAAAACAAATCAACCTGAAATAGACACCCATCACAGAAAATTGAAGCTCAGATACTATGATTCTATGATTCTATATCTCAAGTTTGAAAATATATACCTCAAGTTTAAAAAAGTTGTAAGCAACAGGATATAGGGTCATATAACAAAACATCAGAATACTTAAAATGTTATTGCTTACTAGCAGAGATTTTATTCTGCATTTTCATTTAAAGAAAAGAAACAGAAGTTCATGTACATATTTAAAGTTTCTGACTCAGTGTATGTAAATGTGCAACTATTGCGGTCAAGAAAGGATCTAGGCATGATGGAGAAGGGTAGAAGGCTGCACACATTATATATTATTCCTTCCTACATGGCACAAAACGTGTAGTGCACCACACAAACCAAGACAGATTCCTTTCTGTTCTCTCTCAGTAAATCCATGCTTGTTTTTGAAGCATCAGTAGTATACATACAAGTCCTTTTAATGTGAACATTATCATAAATCCTACTAAAATACAAATAAACATAGCCAAAGAAAAACAAACCAAAGAACACCTTACCATGCTTTGACATGTTTTTAGAGGCAAAAATGTTTTCCACAACCTTGTTACTCTTAAAGCGGTGATTATACCTGAAACTCACTCTCATCGTTGCTCTAAATGTGTTCTCCAGTTGAAACAGAATGGCTTACATGTTTTTCTGCTCCGATGATTTGCATTTCTAACTTAAATAAAATTTGGTTTACATGGATTTAATATTTGGGAAAGTGAAAGACTAACACCACTATAAAGAGCCAGATATTGGGTGGGCTTTTATTGTGCCAAGTGTTCACATAGCTCTCTCAACGTATCTCAGTCCTCACATACAAATTTTGCAGGTCTAGTCTTGGTTTACCAAGCAGAAGCTGCCACTAATGTTGAGTTATGTTAATCTGCAAAGACTAAATGAACATACAATTTTTACTTTTAATTATTATGCTGTTTTTCAATTTTAGATGATGATTATATTTAGACATATCTGTGGCATTAATCTGTGCCTCTGATTAGAACCGTATCTTGTCACATGTTACCATTGCTGATTATTTTATGTTAGAAACAAATATACACAATGGCAACACCAAATCTTTTATTTTTAATTTCTAAAATAAATCAAGCATTGAATCAGAAACAGTGCTCCTGACACTTGAAAACATCAATTAAATTGATGCAGAAACTAACCAGATTACAAAAATATAAAAGATCCTTCTGAACTTCTTTAGAATTTGAAACACCAAAGGTTGCCAAAACATTTTCATTTTTAAATATGTAGATATTTTTCATTAAAAATGACATTTTCACTTTAATATTATATAAAATCACAGTTTCAGCTTTAACTAGCAGTAGAAAGTTCAGAACTACAGGCGGTAAGGGTAGCTTTATAATATTTCCAGCCAAATGAAAATAACAGCACAAATCTTTGCAGAAAACCTGTTCTCTTGTAATTTTACAGCCCAATTTTCCTGAGTCAGGAAGTTTAAAATATATCAGAAGAACATCCGCAGTTCTGAGTTTTTATTTGAAACCAGCTATCCCCTTCCTTCCAAGACTTTGAAGGTTTGCCCACATATAAGAGCCACAAATTTATTAAGTCTTCATCTTACTTCATTTCACGCATAAACGGCTGTATCAGGTGTCATAACTGCAAAGGAAAACAAACTGCCTGTCTAAAAGCAGTGATTCTCTAGACTTGGAGACATGCATTTGGTAAAGTTTGTAGCTGTAGTCTATTGACAGACGTGAAATATCTTTGAGAAGTATTTGCCGTACATGGCACACAATAGCTACAGACTACACCATGGAATGGAAAGGAATTAAATAAAAACTTAAAATTTGAGGAAGAACAAAATTTCTTCCACAGTTTGGAATGCATATAAAAGGCATTTAATTTCATTGTTATTAGTGTTAAGTAAAGAATATCTTGTTCTACTGCTCACGGATTTGTACACGGGCATATTGTATTTTCTCTGCCAGCTGTGTCCTGAGTTTATTCCTTTCATTGAGCAGATACCTCTTACTGGAAATATTGTAAAAGTGATAATTTTTCTTATCTGGAACATCCTGTATATGACTAAATGTATGGGTTTCTAGATGGGTAAAAATTGCAAAATACATTTATTATTTTAAAACAGAAAAAACAGTTTTCCATTTGTGCTCTGAACATTTTGAAACTTGGGTTATTTAATCCCAGAAAACTAGATAGAAATTTAAAGTAATTTAGAATTAAAACTTTATACATTCATTTTAAAAATGTCAACATGAAATATTTTAACTTGGCGACATTTTCCCTCTGGCAAACAATTCATTGATATCTGTAGAAAATAAGCAAAATACCTGAACCTAAAAAAAAAAAAAAAAACAGGAAAAAAAAAATCCATTTTTTTTTAAATTGGCTTTAATAGCAGGAAGCACATGTATGGAGAAATGTGGAATACTGTACTTTTTCTTTCCTCACTTTAAGTGTCTGAGGAAATTGTATGAGCACAATGTCTATGAGTGAGTATTCAGTTAAACGTACTTTTATCCCTAATAACCTGTAGTTCTGTTAGAAAATCTCTACCAAATTCAGCAAAGATGCCTGAAAGAAATGAAGTTTGTAAAAGTTTTGTGAAAACAAAGAGCCAGATAGAGAAGAGTATTGCTTTAAGGCAATCTTGAAAGAAAGGCTGCTAAGCAAGCACAACACAGAGTAAACACCAAAAAATTCATAGAAAACCAGTCGTCACAAGTTTCTCTGTTGATGGACGTATATTTGTTTCTATGATGAATTTTGCAATTTTTAAACACACATTACATTAAAAAGAAAATCACAAACATGGACAATATGGATAAAATAAGGAGAAACAAAACAAAATAAAATATTTATACTACTTTTTGTATTTATGCTCTAAATATTTGTCACTTTTCTTAGATACATTTTGCAGTTTTGTGTTCTCACAATGAAAATAATCTCATTTTTAGTATAGTCAGTTCCCAGAATTTCCTTCGGGCATATGTATTTCTCAAGTTTGGAATATCAGGCTTAAATCCATRTAATAGTCAACATAAATTTTCTCTGAAGTAAACATTAAACAGTGAACATTTACTGGATTGCCCTAATCTACATAGTGTAGCTTTTTAGTATTTTATGGTATCAGGTATCAAAGCATCTGTTATGCCTATAGCCATTGACAAATGGAGGTATATTAGTGTACTTACCATAAGCTGAGTGTGGTAAGGTGTATTGTGGGCCTGGTATGTCAGTCTGTCAAGTTATGAATGCTACATTCAGAAACATTGGTTAGAATAGATTTTAGAGAAATTTTGTGTGTTGAGATAAAACAGCTGAGCCACACCCAGCTTTAATTTACACCACTTAAAAATTAAGCATTTAGCCCCACCAGTACCCTAACTTGCCAAGGTAGGATATATAGTTAATGAACATTTCCTGGTCTAAAGGGCACTATATTATTTAAACTTAATTGCAATATTGTTAAAATAGACTCATATCCCTTTTTCCTGAAGGAGTCTTTCTGGAAATTTCAAAATGAAGCTGTACAGTTTTTGGTCTTCGACTGTCCGACAGGTTTTCAACATGGTTTGTTCCTGAACATGACAGTTTTCTTCCCCATCTTGGCCCACCTTAATACCAGCGTTGATGGAATGTGATTGATGTAGGAAAACAGTATACTTTTTTGAAAACATGCTGAAAAGCAAGTTTTAGTGTTTAAATTTAGGAAATAGCTGATTTTATTTTTAGTTTTTTTATTAATCCATTATATGAATGCTCCCTAGTTTTTAAACCAGTCACTACCAAACATAAATATTTCAAGGAAAGGAGTCCCTGGGGTAACACAAAAGTTTTGGGGATTAAGGATTTATTTGATCCACTAATACCTAGTGAATAAACTACCTTCCAAGTTTTGAAAGTATTTTTAATAGCTTAAAAGGAGGTTTTTGATAATGTTTTAAAGTGAGAAGACTGAATAGAAATACATTTATTTTACTAATATGAACAATTTTTGCTATAGACTGAAAAAGTTCAAGCTAACAAACCAGAATTTTGCAATGCAAATGACCAAGCCACCTAGATATTTGCTGTTGTTGCTGTTGCTGTTTTTGTCCAACATCATCTTCATTATCATCAAACAAAGATGAGGAGTCATTAGGACTGTCCATTTAAGTCATCTGGGTATTAGTTTCCAGGATCTGTGTATCTTCAGGGATTTAAAGTAGTAAATATTTATTATTTGTTGCCATTTAAGAAGGAGAAAAAAAGTAACACCTGTTTAAAGTTTAAAAATGCTATTAGGAACAACTCATCTTCATTGCTTTGAACTTTACCAAATAAGATCAAGTTGAGAAACACAAACATTCAAGTGTTTCGTTGAATAGCTTCGGAATGACATAATAAAATTCGACTTCTAAGATCTGTTCCTATTCACATGATGTCATTGTCTTCTCTAAAACTGGAATCTTTTTCTAAAGATACCGCTAATAACACTCTCTTCTAAATTAAATGGTATTAAATAATAAAATGGAATTATGATTTAATTTGCATTAATTTTGTAAATTGTGTAAAACCCCAATATTTATGTAAAATGAGAATTTTAATGGAACAAATTCTGATTTAAGACAAATAAAGTTAACATATTCTGAATATTACCAGGACTGAAGAAGTGATTACCAACACCTTTTTCTTTAATTTAAACAGTGTTAGACCTGTTTTCAATGTTTAGCATGATAATTAATAAAACAGTAGTATGTTGATAATTCCATGGGAATTCTTATATTTTGATTTCCCATATAAAATATTTGTCATTATTTAACTGAATCTAGTAAGACAACATGTTCTCATTTAAATAATCTGGACTTCTATGTTTATTTTTAATTTAAGAACAAATTATTATGTAACAAACATCTAGCAGCTACTCCCAGTAGAAAATTTACTTTCATGATTTCAGATGGTAATATAATCATTGTCATAATTGCAACATCTCTGATATCTGAGCTCGAGTCTCTGATCTCTGACGGCGGCATGTAAAAGCTACTCTAAGAGAAAGATAATTATTGCGCAGAAAACAGCTTCAGAATTAACATGTCTATCAAATCAATATTGAATGTTGATAAAAAACTCCTACAATCTTTTATTATTGGAATCTTATAATTATTTGTAAACTAAAAATTTGAATTTAGAGTTTAGTATTATGTTAAAAAAATGGAAATGCATTAAGATATGGAAATGCATAGGTGAGCAGCCACATGACCTTAATGTACTGAGCTCTCTACAAAGCTCTGTACAGAGTTCTGATACCATTGGGAATGCTTGCTTTCCTCAGACAATTTGCATTTCTGACACTCTCTTCAATCATTGTCCTTATCAACTCGAAGTATAGTATATGACAGATGCCTTCACCTTCTTCTCCCTAACATCTTGAACGTTATAGCATATAGTGAATGTTTGACATGTCTGTCTAAAATTATTTAGATAATGTCTCAGGCAAAAACTGCTCAGTTCACATGGTTTAAATCAAAACAATTGAAATGGTTTGTTGATTTACTAACAATACGTGAATAACCAGCAACCAGTGAACTATATATTCACTATCAATATCACTGGTACAACAGATGAGACACAATACTAAGCACCTTCAAATTCTTAAACAACCTTTCCTAAATAATCCCAAACCCTTCTAACATGCACACGCGCCCGCTCTCCCCATCCCCTTCCCGGGCAGTCGSAGTCACTCGGGCTCCAGGGTGGCCCCCGCCGCCCCCAGACCCGCCGCCCCCGAGGTGAGGCAGCCCCGGCGGTGCCGGGCGCACCCCGGTGCCGGTCCCTGCCCGCGGGGGGCAGCGCCGCGGGGCGCCTGGGGGAGGCAGCACCCACCCGCCTGCCCACCCCCTTTCCCCCCCGGGGTCTCTCCTCCCCTTACAAATCTTCATGTTTCTTTTATTCTGCTTTTCAAAATGACCCCTTTGTTTCAAATTCTCTTGTTAATCCCTTGTTAACCACTCAATACAGGGTTTGTAGTCCCCTTCCTCTTTAGCATTACCGGTTCTGGGGCAAACACCGTCTCAGAACAGGCGGTTTGGGGTGCTTCATTAGCACATACTGTTTGACTCAAAACTCAATCTTTTTATCCAGGCCATTCCACCAAGGCATGTGGACACCCCCACAAGTGATACACTGACAAATATTGCTATTTCTGAGTGACTGGTCATTAACTCCTCACAAAAATGACCAGGAGCAGGAAGATATGTCCCCAGGACACTCTGGTACTTATATTGCTGCTTCTCATAATGTTCACTGCTCTCTCTATATATTCTCCTCTTCTCTTGTCGAGTATTTACCTTTTTGAACACCCTCTTTCAAGACACTTCCTAACAAAGTAAATTCATGGGTAGAAAATAAGGATTTTCTGCCTCATAACAGAACCGCCTCACTAAACAGAAATCCTAATCCAATGTCAGTTTGCTTGCACTCCAGATTCTGTGTTCTACTTGTTGTGGGCTCTATCAACAGTATTCATGAATATCCTCAAGCCACCTTTTCTTCTTTGCTTCAGATTTCTTATGATATTAGATTAATCTCAAACTCACCATCTCGTGTTGGAATGGGATCCAGTTTGTGCTACTGTCTCTTAAACTGGGACATAAGAGCTCAAAGAAATGGTAATATGGTCGGTTTAACCTCCAGGTTTTCTTCAGGCCCTGGGAACTTCAATTTACTTGGTACCTCCCTTTAGCCTGAAAGTTCATTGGACATTGTAAGATAGAAGAGAACACGTAACTTTCTTCTGTAGTGCATGTTGTGAAATATTGCTGAGACAGATATAAACACAGTTTCCCTATATTTTCATGGGAGTGAATTATTTAATCTTATCAGAATGGATATCTTCTGAAGGCCCGTAAAGTCCCCCTGCAGAAAGATCTTTATTCAGCCAAAGCTTTTTTCTAATTTTGGGATATATTTTAACAAAGTTCAATGAACATAAGCCATACTTTTTATTATATTTGCTCTTTGCTGATTGAACACTCTTTCAGTACTGAATGTTCTGGTCATGTGTACCTCCACCTCGGCTCCCACTGACTGCAGTGGGAACCAGCAACAGTCAACCCCTTGTTAAGTTTGAGCTTCTGTTAAAATTATGACAACTAAAACTATTTCTGTTGCATCAGGAAAATGGTAAACATAAACTGGTGTCAGTCTCCACAGTGCAAATTTATGCCAACCGTTAATTTAACAGCCAGTGCTTTGTCTATTTTCTTGCACTTTCAAGACTCAGGACATATGGCAATACTGAGATAGTTAGAAACATTGCAGTATATTCAGGGAAAGCCAGGTGTTTCACTTTTTTAAAAATCCAGTTTCTCTCAGCATGAGAATACCTGTGATTCCACACTGAATGGCACCAAGAGTTTTATCAATGATGACTTAAGGATATGTAGTATGAAACCAGACTTAAAAGTCTGTGTAAGAAGAGGTGTGTACTGCGTCCCATGTAATGTCTCTGAGTGGTGAAGTATAGAATAATCATGGGCTCTGTTTTAGTATAAGTCAGAGAAAACAGGTAAGCCTCCCTCAATTGCTTGTGAAGTTAATATTTGTCTTAACATTACACACTATGGGACACTTTAAATTGGGGATTCTCTTATTTCTGCTATGGGGATTGAACTGATGCTATATTTGCAGAAAACCTCTTTTCAGTTCTTTTAAATTTTGATCGACATTTGAAAAGCAGCACAAGCTTCTCTCAGTGCCTACTTTATCATGCTATTTGTCACACTGTGCAGGTCATAACAGTCTGATGGTCCATTCGTATTCCTCCTTTAGCCCTCAGGTGACTCTGATTGTCATTCAGGGACAGAGGTGATACTCAAGTCATTTTACAAGGGTACGTGTCTCCCATCTGTCGTGTTTTCTAGATACATTTATGGAGTTTTGTTTCGTGTCTCTGCTCTATGTCTGTTCCTTGCTTTTCCCTTATTATATATAGTTTCTCTATACTCTTCTGCTGTGCTTACTTATCTTTCGTGTGGACTGAATGATGATATTGACATTGAATTAGCGTTGGAAGAATAAAATTCATGCCTAATGTACAGTTATCCTATGATGTGTCAATGTTAGCATCAAATAGATTTATCTCCAGAAATGTGTGGAACTTATTTTCATGTACACTGAGAAAGAAGCTCCCTGCCGAAGAGTTCCTCTAACATGTTAAATGATGTCCAGTTAAAATCTAATAAACTCTAATGTACAGTACATAAACAAAGATAAAAACAGTCTAGCTAAAACACGAAGAGTAGTCTTTATGATGATCACTGCTGTTACTTACATGACAAATGAGCCAGACTGGAGAAACAAATGTTCAGAAGGGTTAAATCTGTGGAGCCAGCTGTTTTACAAACTATCCTCATCCCCATCTTAATAGTGATCTGTGAAACCATGTTTCTTTTCCAGACCTCTGTCCCGCTGGTTAAATGAGTTGCACAGTATTTGATTACAGAGTATAATCAATGTGTTACAAAACTGAGTGAATAATTCATAATGTGTCATTTATCTGACAAATTTTGCCTCTGTTTCTGTTTGCCAGTTGTCAGTGAGCAGATTATTAAGTTCTCAAATGCATCCCTTATTTGAATTTATTTGTTGAATAATTTCCACAAATTATTCTTATTCTGTGCCTCATCCACAGGCTGTTTGTTATGAGTGTTCAACACCGGAAGATACAGTTATTTTTATTTATGGGGCAAATGTATCATGCGATATTCCTCTGTTTCTTGAATAGATGACACTTAGAACAAAATGAAACTTCAATATCAAAATTCTACATTCATTTTCTACCAGTGTACACCTAAAATTCCTGGGTAAAAGCCAGCATGCACCACTACACTACAAACTCCAGGCGCAGCCTAAGAACAGGAGACTCATCCATTCCTTCTCAGATCACCTAAAGTCACATACGTACTGCCAAGGAGATTTGAATGTGCTGAGTCTATGAGCAGCTAGTGTGGTGTGCAAAGAAACTACAGCTATTGCGGATGTCATCCTCTCAGTTCTCTTCTGAAATTAATCTGAAATTAAAGTTGCTGCTCAAAAAAGAGAATTGTTTTGCAAAATAGCCTTACGGACATATAACTCTCAAACGGGAGACTGCATTCTAGGGGAATCTGCTTGGAGAGAGGGATTAATCTATACCCCATAAAAGCAGCCAAAACATTAGTCCTTACTGTTAGAGGGAATACTTTATTTCTTGTCTCTTAGTTCTTTTATTTCTGGTTTTGTAATGGCCCGGTTTCTACAGAAGAGCTTCTCACTCTCCTTGACTTCCTCCCCGAATGCTTTAGGGACTCCACTAACTTTTCAGGTTTCCTCTTAGGATTTGCCATATGGATGGCAAAACAGTTCTTAAAAGGATAAGGACCTTGCTGTGTCACTGAATATTTCTGAGTGATTATAGCTACCCATCCAGGAAGCATCCAGTTCAGTGGGAATGTGCCCAGTGAAGCTAGGTTTCTACAAAGTTGTGCATTTCTGGGGTGCAAGACTTAATATGTATAAGACTTAATGAGTCTTTTGGTGTTTTAGAGGAAAGTATGTACAAGAGGATGATGTCAAAGATTTGACTAAGAACATAATTAGGCATTTCTGGAAGTAAGTCTTTCAACCTTCTTTACAGTTCTGTAAAGACTTTTATAATTGCAGTGGCTTGCATAAAAATGCTCACTATAGGAATGAAATTCCTATACCACGTTTTTTATTATTATTTTCTATGTATATCTCAACACACAATTCCAGTTCTGCAGACTCTTGTGTTGGTAGCACCTACCCCTTTGATTAAATCTAAGACTTGAGTAATGTTTCCCATGTAAAAAAAAAAAGTCTTTAAGAATAACTATAGCAGAATTGGACGTTACTGTGATGCATATAAAATGCTTTTAATGTTTTTGGGTTACATCATGAGCTTTGGCTGCCATCTTCACAGGTTGTCAAAGTGTGGGGACCTCCATGGTCTGGGATCTGATACTGATCTGAAACTTGTAACTGACATCTTATATAACAGGATAGACCCAAGGTCTAAATTTTTACAGTTCTGAAAGATAAACAGCAATTGTTGAAAATTCTGCATGGAACAGGTTCAAGAGAGAATGAGGTACAGTTCTGTTGTCTCAACCTGTTGTATGCACTTCACCATTGAGATCCACAACTTTCTTTTGTGAAGAAATATGTCATTCTTTAAAGAGTCATCACTAGGAGCTGCTGTAAAGTATGCCCTTTCTCACAGAGCCTGTGCCCTCTGAATTTTCCATTACTGTACCTACAACTCATCCATAACTGTCTGTTCTGTCAGAATCTTAATCAATCAAAATCAATCAATCAGTGAATAAATCTTGTACCCTGCTTTGCATGAACACATTTAATCTTGTTTTGTGTAAGCCTTATCAATGAGTCTCTGAACCTGAGTGAGGCATATGAGCCATTACAATAAGCCAGATTATGCCACTGCTTTATAAATTAATTGATTTTTTGAGCATGTAATTCTTAGCAGGATTTTATTTCATTTACATTTGTCTACAGAAAGTGATATATTTTACCTGACCTAARATGAAACTTACAACAATATTCAGCTTTATAAGACTTCATTCACAGGCCTATTTGTGACCACTTTGGATGGTGAGACCGTTAACCAATTTCACATTGCCAGCTTTGAATTTCCTTTGTGTTGGAAGTTGCTTTCTTTTATACTCATTGCTTTGCTAATTTGCACCCCAAACAGTTCTCACTGCTTCTCAGATCAAAATTACTGATAGCCAGCATAAGTCCTAGTAGATCTCCACTCTGTCATTGTACTGATAGCAGAACATAGTAGTTTAAATACAGCAGCATAAATAGGGATTGTCAGGAATAAATTTAAATTACTTTGGAACATCATTCCATTTAAATGTAATTGGAATGACATTCTACTTTTGGAAATACCTCCTTTCTCCTAAAAATAGTAAAATGCTTGAAGAGGACAGTATCTGTTGCTTGGATTTCATCTCAGCTCAAAACAAAGCTGCAGGCAGGTCAAGAAAAGTTCAGAAAGAGCAACTCTGAGGCCTTGCAAATTCAATATTGGTACTATCAATGGAAACTTTGCAGGGCTACGAGGTTACAGCACGAACAGAAGGTGAGGACCAAGACATTTCCTGAAATCTTCAAAATGTAACTTTGTAGACCTGGAATGTCTGTTACCATTGCTAGTAACAGGTCACGAGCTTTGGACTGAGTTTGCCAGGACTGAAGCTTCTCAGGATTGCTCTGTCTGAACTTTTCTTGACCTGGCTCTAGCTTTGTTTTGCTTGGTTTAACTGTGACAGCAATTTCTCTAATTGACCAGATGTCAAAGGCCAATTTGTTTTCCCTGTGTTTGTCTTCTTGTGGTAAGACCACAGTTTTACATGGATAGCAGTAACAAACAGTTATTCTATGCAACAGCAGCCTGAGGATGGGAGACACAGTATGTGGGGTAGAGTGGGGGAGATCAGGCATGGGATGATAAGAGATGGGGCACAGGGTTGAAAATGGAGACCCCACAGCAATAAACAACAATAAAGAATTGGAGCAGGACAAAGCTTGTTCTAGGGGTAACAAAGATAATAAAGAAATAGTATCTAACATATGTAAAAAGCACCTTATATAATAAGTTTGAATGTTACACGGAGCTTCATACCAAAGAAGAAAGAGCAAAAGTTTAAAAGAGACTTAGTAAACATATAAAAACTACCTGGCATGGATCTCTAAAGGAGGAATTAAAAAAATGTCAACATGAACATCATATCCCTTTTGCTGAAGGACTCCAGGTGCTGACAACACACCATAACTCGCCCCCCCGCCACTCCCACCATCACCACCAGATTGAAACAATTGATTTTGGGATTCTAAAAGAATTATATCTGGACTAAGAGTGTAACAGAAGACAGAGGCTGAAAAGGTTAACTTCTGTAAAAAAGCAAGAGCTACTTTATGTATGTACTACAAGTAAAAATTTGAAAATGTAAAACTGAAAGGTTAAAGAGATACTAGTTAATTCTTTACAATAGTTTTCTAGCAACAAATAATCTACATTAAATTCCAAGGGCAGAACTTAAAATACTTCTACGGTAATGGGAATAAAGGTAAACTTGTTCATGATCATTTAAATGGCTTCTTTGTGACCTGGTAGATGTACAGACCATATGAGGGGTCTATTTCCAAGATACGAAGTGTGCAGAAATTATTTAGAGTGCTGAATACTATCACAGTGTTTAGCTTTATGCAATAGAACAAAAATAAAAGAGGAGATTTCTCCAGATACCAGTGTTGTGAATGAGTGGTTTAGAGGCCACTTAAAGAATCACCGTCAAAGGTATTAGTAGATTTTAAAAGAAATGTATAAAGGTGTGACCTAACTGGACACTCACAAGTCTATGGGGCCGGATGGGATCCACCCGAGAGTGCTGAGGGAGCTGGCGGAGGAGCTTGCCAAGCCACTCTCCATCATTTATCACCGGTCCTGGTTAATGGGGGAGGTCCCGGATGACTGGAGGCTTGCCAACATGACGCCCATCTACAAGAAGGACCGGAAGGAGGATCCAGGGAACTACAGGCCTGTCAGCCTGACCTCGGTGCCGGGGAAGATCATGGAGCGGTTCATCTTGAGGGCGCTCACGAGGCAGGTG
>JASVER010000175.1:835821-850496 GCA_030449065.1 Oceanodroma leucorhoa
ATATTAGGAAAAATTTTTTCACTGAAAGGGTAGTCAGGCATTGGAACAGGCTGCCCAGGGAAGTGGTGGAGTCACCATCCCTGGAGGTGTTCAAAAAACGTGTGGATGAGGTGCTTCAGGACATGGTTTAGTGGGCATGGGTRCTGGGYTGATGGTTGGACTCGATGATCTTAAAGGTCTTTTCCAACCTTAATGATTCTATGATTCTATGATTCTATGATTCTAACAGAATTCGACAGCAAGGTTCACTGTGTTACTACACGGAAGAAACATGTTAAGAAAAATCATCTAGGAGTCTATATCCTAGGGACTATATGTGTTTAGCAGCAGTCTTGGGTTCATTCACAGTTTTAGCAACACTTAATCATCAACTAATCATTAATAAACTTTAGTACACTTAATCATTAACTAATTTAATATTTACGAAATAAGTGTTAGTACAGTCTACTATAATCACGACTTAATTACAGATTATGCTTACTATTAGTCCACACATGCACACAGACAGAAAAAAAAAAAAAAATATATATATATACAGAAGGTATACCTGTTAAAAATTCCCCTCAAGTTCAGTGAAGAAATATTCACGTCAAATGTCTAGGCATTTTTTTCTCAACAGGCAAAGGGCTGAGCCTCGAGGGGTGAAGGGGTTCAGCCCAGGTCCTGTCGTCAGCTTTCAGCAACAGTCCTCCAAATATCGCAGACTCTAGAGGCTGCGAGCTCTGAGAGGTGTCCCACTCAGAGGTTGATGCTGGGCACAGCCCGCTGCAGTCCTGGAGGGCTCAAAGGGTCTCACTCAGGACCACTGTTTATAGGTTCGCAAGATGATTGGCTTTAGTCATCCATGAATTTCCATCCTGGCCACAGTCCCAGGTGGTAATTACTAAAAATGCTCAAGGTTTCAGTGTTGTTCCACTTAACACCTGGGCCACGTAGTAGGAGTACGTTCCCAGCTTCAGCTATGCAGAGTTTCTGATAACGGTCAAGGAGTGCTCAACCGCCAGACTCAATACACCAAGGCCGAGGTTTCATGGGAATTTCTGAGATCAACAAGCGGCCCAGGGAGGGGGGGAGGGAAATGGGCTTTTTCTAGTTCCAGGAGCTTAAAGTGACAGGTGAGAGATAACTGAGGATCAGGTCCATTTTACTTGTAAGACTTAACATTGACAACAAAGAGGAAAATGCATATGAGTTGCTGATCCTTTTATATTACAGGCAATGGAAAAGCAAATTTTCAAAATTACATTCCTCAGTTTACACTAGAATCATCATGGAACAAATTTGATCCTCATTTCTATAGCACCCAACTTAGCGGGGCTCCGTTCCTTAACTATGACATTTTAATATCACTACGGTGAAAATAATAACTCAGCAAAAGAGCAGTCCGTGCTCAAATAACTGGTATATTTTGAATACTACTATGTGGAGTTTTTCAATAAATTAGCACAGACAATTAAGCACAGGTGTTTTGAAAGGATCTTGTTAGTTGTCCAAGATACCAGAATTTATGAACAGAATGCTTTCCTCTCCCTAGGAGAGTATCCATTAAAAAAAAAAAAAAACATCCAAAATACTTTCCAACTAATGATAAGTAACTGATATAACAAGAATTGACAGGTCACAACTTGCTCCTTCACCCTAATTCAAAACTGTAGATTTCATAAAGTTTTAATTGTGTTTAAATATGTGAAAACTCAACAGGAAATTCCTGGTTTACCACACCTGCTATCTTCACCTGAACATTCAAAATATGAAAGAAATGAACATTTAAAGTGCATCTCTTGAACCATACTGATAACTCATATTCTGAAAAAATCTAGCCAAAGAATATTTTTAAAATGTAGTCATGTTATTTCTCAGATAAGATTGCATGGTACTTCATAATTCAAAAGCATTTTTATAAATGTTTTACCACACAAAAATGACCTTCTTAAAATGCAGGTTAGCACAGTATTCACAAAAAGAAAAATAATAAGGTAAAATACACTTTTTTTTTAGTAAAAAAGGAACGCAAGTGAAAAAAAAAGTACTGCAAAATTATTACTGCAGAAACACATTATATTTTATGAACAGTCATTTAAGTATTTCAGAACATTAACTAGCAATGATTTAATACTATTTGCTTTCTCTAACAATTTTAACAACTAAGATTACAGGAAGGAGTGATTGCTAAAACACTAAATTTTCAACAATCCTGAAAGGCACCCCAAAAAAAGTTAATTTTATTAGTACTTAAGTTTTAATCTTTGATTGTCTCCCTCATAATACTTTTAATTATTTTTATTATGCAAGAGAATATTAAGGAAATAAAAAAAAATTCTCCAAATAATATTTCTTAGGAAGATAGGTAAATTCTTTTTTACAAACCTAATTATATTCATATTTATACATTATAAATAGTTTCACAAGAACCAGACACATCATGAAAATTTACTGAGACATGGCTAAAAAGGATTAACATAAAATAATTTTGAAAGGATCTGATTTATTACCCCCAATTTTGAATTTCTTTAAAGGATATTGGTTTTGGTGTTTCATCTTCATAAGGTCAAAATATCTCCTGACATGTTCAAAATGTTTCAGAAGAGCTTTAGGAGATTGAATTTTGATGGTTTTCAGGCATGAACCCTATCTTCTAGGCTGCCTTCTTGAAGGATCACCAAAAGTTAGAGAACTACTGGGGACTGGAAGGAAAAACAGACCTGGGTGCCTGGGAGAGAGAACCCCTAGTGCTTTTAAACCTGTAACTCCTGAGCAGCTTAGTATCAGTCTAGGATCCTTCTCACTTCTGAACAGCCTTCAGAAAGGCTTTTGAGAAGTCTTACTGGTGAACAAGTTTCAACAAGCTTCTCGTGTCTGCCAATCAAGGAGGGTTGTGTCTGTTTTCTGCTGGTTCTAATAATAATGTAAAGTAGGATTTGATTCTAACTGATCTTTGTAAAAATTTAGTGTCAATATTTGTCTATCATTCTGTACAAGCTAGGTGTCACAGTATCACCAGTTGTTCTACTCTAGCTGAGTGAAAAACATAGTAAGTAAAATGGGATAATTTCTCTATACACCAAAATATATTTTTTCTTCATTTTACCATCATGCTCAAGCCTGTAACTTTCAGTTGGATGAATGCTTAAAAAAAAATTCTTTTTCTTGAAAATATATTTGGCAATAAAGTGCATTTGTGGGGTTCTTGGGTTTAGGCATAACACGCAATGTTCCTTGGTATTATATGGAAGTAATCTTTGAGACCCCTACCATGTAAACACCAAGAAGTCTAAAGGAGCACTAAATTCAGCTGGCTAACTAATATTCATTAAATAACTTTTCTATATATAATATATGTATCTACATATGCACTTGTCTTTATATATGGGTTTGAGCACATGTACAATTGTGTCTTTTCGTGTTTGGACCATGAGGGAAAGACAACTGATAACAATACATCCTCCAGAAACTGTATTCATCTTTTACATTTTCCGATAATTTGAGTTTAAATGAGAGTTTGGGATGGTTGTTAACATGGGATAATATTCAATATCAATCAAGAGTTTGTAATATTCAATATCATACACTCAGCACTCATTATGAATTAACAATTAGCTGCTGTGAGTTTAGAATCTCATACAGAAGAGCAATGGGCTACAGTCTTTGGCTTTCTGAGTACTTTATTCCCCTGCTGATCATTAGATATTATGAATGTCAACACCATGACAATGGAAACTGGACAAAGTCCTAGCATAGACATCTGAGTTTACAAATTACTAAAATAATTTGATTTTTAAATTATGATTTAATAATGTTTGTCTTTACTAACCTATTCTTCCACTGTAAAAACTAGAATGACATTTGCATTTTTTTTCTGATGTCAGTTTGATCTTTTTCTTGCATTCACTTTAATACGTGACTGACTCTTTAGGGCTACAGAAGTTGCTGCATGCAGAATTCTAATCTTTAAATGACTGTATTTATATTGCCAGTAGAGAGCAGTAAGTAGCCATCTTCTTTTAAATTTAGACAGAAAGTCTTTGAGATAGCAGTAGAAATTCATACTTTTTGGTCAGAAAACAGCTACCTTCAAAGTGGCTGGCTGAGAATGCAGCTAAGGTATATCAACTCTCTACTAAATAGCTTGTTAAATTGTATGTTATTTTGTTATTAACAGTTCCTCAAATTTATAACAAGTCTATCACAGTAGTTGCTGAATATCTGTCATTTAGAATCTGTTTTATAATGTAGTGAAAATGTTTCTTTTTGATACTTCTCTTTCCACTGACCTTCTCTTCTTGCATCATAATCATATTGCGATCAGCAGATTCCACGTTACATGCTCCATTGTATCTCACTGTCCCAAACTGCACACAGTATTCAAATATTCTGAGCAACCCTGTTTAGAAGGGTATGTTTTCCTTTCACATGTTGAGTGATATTTTCATAAGAAATACAAAGTCAACATATAAAGTCTAGGTCTTGATCAGAACCTCTGTACAATTTTTCTAGCCAACCTTTTATGCAGATTTATCTCTGCATATTAAATTCTGTTTCATTTCCTTAGACAGCAAATGAATATTCTAGTATTCACTTAAAGTCAGTCAAACAATCTGATATTTAATAGTTTAGAAACMCATACATTCTCTAAGTATTTACATGCATGTCTGCTGCTATGTGATACAATAAGTTATATTTTATGTACTAAGAAATTTTGAGTTTCAGTATCAAAATGATGGAAGGTCTTTGTAAATAATTGATGTTTCAGCACAGCCAAGCCTAAGACTGAAAAAAAATCCATTAAAACCCCTCTGAATTAGACACATATTATTCTTCTTACATAATTAAAATCGGGGGGGTGGTAGGGTTGTGGAAAGGCAGTCCAAATAGAAAGTATTTTTTCCAACACTTAAAAAAGCTTGGGGAAAATCAAGAAAATGAGTCCTGCATTTTTCTAATGGTTTCCATAGGTACTCCAAAAGCAACATTGCGGCCTTTTGGTCAGATACCTTAGTGCTTACAACACTCATTAAAGTTGTTGGAGACCTAACACAGCTAAGGTCTGGTTTGGGTTCACTTCTAAAACTCCTGTCTCACAGAAAACAGTTTCAAACTGTTGAAATAGTGGATAATAAGAAAACACAAGTACCTCTTTCAAGCTGAAAGTATTTAGTCAACCTAGAATGACAGATCTTGTGCTTGTCAATGAACTTACTTCTTTCAAAATAAATGCATGTTCACCTCTGGACTTTACAGGGAATTATTTAAAGTTCATTCCTGGAGAGTTTTGGTAACAATGTAAGTAAAATTTTAATAGGTTATGTTGAAGAAGCATCTTTCAAAAAGACAGGTTTATTCTCATCTTATCACGTTTTCTTGTAGAAAATGTCTGTCTTTTTTTTCTTTTCCTGGATTTTATTTTTGTCTCATTTATTTTGCTGATATAAGATTTAACTGAACATGACTTTCTTCTTAAGGCACGTGTTCCTTCATTTTTTTTTTATTTTTTGGATTCTCTTATAATATTAGAACAGTAATTCTAAAGGTGTTTTAGAGGCTTTCATTTTTTATTTTGGAAGCTGTTTTTAATGCTTCCTTTAAAAGGATGAGTCAGTGCAACATAAAAGATAAAATGGTTTAATAAAGTTTTTATTTTATATTCTTTAGCGCTACCTTTAAGCTGAATATCTACTCATTACAAAGAACCAGACAATATTTCTCGATTGAAAAAGACAAGTGATATAAAAAGACCATTGTGCTTGCTACAGGATCCTTTATGGACCAGTAATTTCTTCACAGCCATGCTTCTAATGGGCCATCACAGAGGAATCTGTTTAACTGTATTACAGTCTAATCAGATGTGGCATCTGTCAAGCGTGCCTGATTTAGCTCTAACAACTGCTAGACTACATATCAGGACACAGGTTGACCAGTTAACAACAAAATAAAGTCCAAGTAGTACTGTATACTAGCAATAGACACAAAGACATGGAGGGAGTTGTAATGTCTGAAAACACAGAGTTATTTATCAAAGTACAAAGTTTTTATTATTTGACGATAAAAAATTCAGACTACTAGCTAAACTTTATGCTAATACCATTAGTCTACTGTCTGAAGAGAAGGATGTTTCCTCTTGCATGACTTGCTGAAGGCATACAAACAAGACATGGGGAAAGAAAAGTGGGAAGCTAAGCTTGAAGAATCAAACTAGCAGTGTCAGCCCAAAAGAATAAGCTTACTATCTGGAATGTCTTTTTATTTTCCATTTTTGATCAAAAAAAAGGAAATGTATGTAGGAAAGCCTGTTAAAAAGATAGATGGATAGACAGATGAATTCTGCAGAAAAATTACTGGTGAGATTTAGTTTTCTCATTACCATTTTGAGAGTCTCACAGTGTCTCTCTGTTTGTTAGTCCAGGAGTTGTTCTGTATATGTGAATCTTTCTGCATCTACTGAAGCATTTGCATATATTATCTTATTTTTTCATGTTTTGTTAACAACCTATGGAAATAAATAGATATATGAGAATGTGTCCGGAATGGTAATGCTGAAAACTTCAATTTTCTGTGTAATTAACTGGTGGAATTATAACATGTCTCTCAAAAAAACAGCTCTCTGACTATCAGATTCTGCCAATAGACCTTAACCCCGAATGTAACTGACCATCTCCAGAGGGGAGATGTCTTTTTTTAAGTCTTCAAGAACATTTAGGTATTGGCCTCTCTGCTTGTATTACCACACAAGGATGCCAATTAATGTCATTTGCGATGTGGATTCTTGTCCATTAGAAATGGGACTAAACCCAGTAAATTATTTCACACAGGCCATTGAATAGCTGTCAGAGGGTAACACTTTCTGTCACTGCTGATCTGGTACAGATGTGAAGAAGTGACCTAGAGGTGTAAAGCTCTATCTTATTACCAGCTATATGGGCCGTCCATCCTATTTAACTTTAATTATTTACTTTTGTATTACACTTGTTTCTGTTTATTCAGGAAGAAATGCCTTCAGTCTTTTAAATGTAATATTGGGCCTGTATGTTAGGGGAAAGAGAGCTAAACATTCTTCTTCCACATATAAGGTACCTATTTTCTCTTTTATTCTGTGTTTCATTCTGTTATCTTTTCTTTTTCCCATTCTGAAGATGCAAGAAATCTTTCCAACTGCCAGGGTAAAAACCTTATAGAATCTAAGAGGATGAAACCATTTGACTAGGGTGGTTGTAGCTCAGGGTTGTGACTTTATTTGAAGGGAGACTTTGACATCTTGATCTTCTGGTGTAATATGTTAGGAAAACAAGAACAAAAATGTGGGTAGTGTGTGTGAAAATCTCTGAAATAAGATGGCTAATTCTAGTCACAGTGCATTCAAATAATGAGCTTATTCCTCACCTATTACCATTGTAGCAAGTCATCTTATTGTGTTTCAGCACTTCAGCATCTCAGAACACATCCTACCCATTTTAAGCATCTGCAAAATTTCTGTTAGTAGTTAAAACTCTACTGAATATTGATTAAAACTCTAAAAGACAGAGAGACAGAGGATGGGGGGGACAGAAGGGGAGGGGGAAGAGAGAACTTGTAAGAACCAAATTTGACATAAAACCAGGGAAATGTGTTAGGTTTTTAATTGCATCACATTGATATATTTTTAATTAACTACATTAGAATTGGAGTGGGTCAATCTTTACTACGTAGTAAATATTGCAGAAATGTTAAACTGAAGGTTGACTTCCCAGAGATCAGCTCAGCAAAGACTGTTTTATACATAGATTTTAGATAAAGTAAAGGAGTTCATCTAGGATTACTCTCCCAGTCACACATGCCTAACTTCTGCCTATATGTATCTTTCAAGTAACTGATACACTCATCTTTCATCCTTCTTATGGTCTTCACAGTTGTTCCCAGAAGCCCTAGGGATATACGTATGCAATATATTTCCAAATCTTGTCTTAAGAACGGCAAGGATCCTTGAATCATCTTAACTTGCATTGGCTACAGGACTTGGAGGAATACATGCATTCAGAAAGTCTTTTGGTTTCTTCAAACCAAGAATTATGCACTTTTCCAGGGCCTAAGGAGTCAGGAGCAGGATTCAGATCTGCCAACAGGTAAGTTTCTTATGTTAAGCACAAACATTAAGAGTTTAGGACCACCTTGTCATTTCTTGTGAAATGCTTTTGGTACCAATTATATTAACATAAGAAATAAATAATAATAATAATAATMATCATAATCATCATCATCCTGAGTTATCAAAGCAGATCTTCCTTCTGTCATGTTTTTCAGTCTTTCCTTGTGATCTATTTCTGTTAAATGATTCCTATTTTTGCAAAGTGTGAAGTCACACGCAAGTGTGACTAGGTTGTACTGATGAAACACTAATTGTGTCACCATAACCATGAAGCCACATCTTCAACATCTTTGAACAAAACCAGGAGACTATACCAAAAGTACAAGCAGATACTTTGAAAGAAAAAGCACAGGATTATTTCAGAGACCACAGAGGTATAAATGTAAATGGCAAATGAGTAATTACTAATAAATGCAACTTTGAGAGCTTGGTAGGGTCCATTTTAGGGTAATTTAAACATGTATAGAATTGTGGTACAGCCTATTGCAGATACCTGTGATTGATGTCATAGGTGGAATAATCTTTAGATTGCTTACAAGACAACAAAAAAACCCCAAATTAAATGCAGAGATTCCTCTTTTCTTCATAACTGTGTATAAAAACTGATCAGTCCTGATCAGTATCCTGTACTAATACTAAGCTATTGCTTTGTTATCATGAAAGGGAAATGTACCTCCATTTCTTGTACTGCTACTGACACCCCACCTCTGAGACTCAGTTGTATGACTCATGCAGGTATATGACTCAATCTATGTCATACCCTTATGGCAGGAATATCTTCACCAGCCTTTTAGGCAGAGTTCATTGTTTTTGACAATGGAGCAAAGCAAACCAGACAAATGGAGTCTGGTCAAAGCTATTATTCTGTTTAAATTTTATTTTCTATACCTAAAAAGTACATAATTATCTATCTACATTGCTATGAATATTTACTTGGTTAATATACACAGAAATATATTTTATTTGTAACAGAAATATAGAACAGAAAAAATTCATCAAATGTATTACTGTGGCTTAACAAGTTATTCAATAATAAGTCATCTGCTATATGTGCATTTTTCAGCTTGTAGCAATAGAAAATAATGTGACTTTGCTTAACAGTAAGCCTTTTGTTTTTTGATATTTAGCAGTGTTTCTTAATTTACATATACAGCACACCAAGAAAGAACAGACAGGTATTACGACTGACAAATGGTGATCTGTTAAGCAATAATAATTTTACAAGTATCTAAGTCCTATCTTACATTTAGATAGTATAATTAAGGTTTACCATCTCAGAAAGAAATGGGATTGTTATAAGCACAAGCATAGTGAAATTTTATTTGTGCTCTTTTTCAAGGCAGTTTAGACAGAAACAWAGCAAATGTAAACATATCTATTTTCATTTTGCATGAGATACATGTGTCAGGATTTTTCAGTTGTTTAAGATTCCTACTGAATTTTATGAGACCTTTGAATGTCAAAGTATTTCTATGAACTAAAAAAAAAAATCCTATTTTGACAAGTCCTCCAAATTTGGCTTTCCTACAATTTGACCATCTGTTTGTGCTGGACCTGGATTCCTGTGATACTGGCAATGGCCAGTATTGTCTCAGGTGGTGAATGAAAGAGAAGAAATGGTGACATATGGTAGTAGGATGCTTAATCCAGCCAAGCAAAAACAAATTGTACTACATAAAAGCAATTACAGTTTATCTTTTATGCACTGAACATACAGAATGGCATTTCAAAAATTTTAGTGACTTACATTTTTTAAGGACTTAGTAAAAATTAGTTAAATGTCTTTAGGCTAAAAACAGAAAAAATAATTTTTCAACCTGCATTCTGAGTTGGGGAGTAAGAAAAGTGTTTAGGTTATCAGTTCGGGCGGTGAACTTAGGTCTAATAAAGAGCGTAAAAAGTTTCTCTTGATAGTCAACAGAGGTACTTGAGAAAGGACATTTAGAACACCCAAATTAATTTACAGGCGCCTTCCTTATGTGCTTTGCAATACTCCTCATAGCTTTTAAAGTAGAGAACTGGAAAATTAATGTTAAATATTCTTATCTTCTTACAAGAAGGTCCAGTTGTTTTTAAATCTACACTTTTTGGCTATCCACACTTTTTGGGAACAGGATATAGAAACAGGCTTTGCAAACAACTAAAATGGACAGCTAGTGTAGCGAAATTGCAGAGAAACAGTTTTACTTCCCACGTCCTGTAAAGCTGACAAGTTCTGCATAGCAATGCAGATCAAGAACATCTCTGTGGTGGAGCACTGTGCTTTGTTCTACTCAAGATAAATAGTCTTTCTTTGTATGAAATCTTCACTCTGATACTCCATCAGTCAAAACAAACCCTATCCAGAGACTGATGCGGTCATTTATTTTTGTATATTCTACAATCTAAATAATGTGCAGATAAGTCACACACCTTGTCATGCAGAAAAAAAAAAAGGAGAAAAAGAATTCATGCACAAAGAAGAGCAAAGCAAAAACGCTCCCCCCCGCCCCATCCCCACATTAAAGCCATGGAAAAAAGATCTGTCCAAGCTACAATCTCTTTTCCGTAGACAACCTCTGAAAAAGGTTAATCTGCCTAATGCATAAGTGCTGTAACTAACACATAATTGTGGTGTCCACTTAATATATTTTGTATAGTGTTCTGCATTTAGGTTTTCTGAAGAAATGGCCCTATGAATACAACAGATTCAAATACCTATGACATTTTAAGGGCTGGGTTTAGGGCTCGGTACAATGAAGTGGAATGACACTTAATTACTGATGTGCAGCCATTCAGTTCAGCTAATTATGATCCCTGGAGTTTAGTCATCATATGTAATTAACTTTTACTTTCATAAAAGCTTAATGTGCTGCAAAAGCAGCAATGGCTGTGAATGTTACACTTCAGGACTACTGACAGAATTCAAAATGAATTCTAAAAGACTATTTTTCTCACTAAGTGCTAATATAGCCATCTGCTCTTAAACAATGTAAATTTGTTTTAATAGGAGCACAGATATCATTATCTATGACTTTTTTTTTTTTTATTTCATGGTCACAGTAACCACAGTATAAGCAAGCGCGAGAGTAATTCAACCCCAGACAAGAAATCATAATCTATTCAAACAAAACTAGCAAAAAGACTGATGAGCAATATTTGAAAGGCCAGCTGGGTTTTCTTTTGTTTTGTTTTGTGTTTTTTTTTTTTTTAAAAAAAAACATCTTTCAAACCATTGCAATTACCAAAACTTATTCTGATTTGTATTTCTAGAGCGTCTTAGTAGTAACTATGAGATATAAAGGTCCATATACAGCTATTTACCAAACATAATGGTTTTGCAGGAGACAGATTCACTACCTCATGAATGTTTAGTCAGCTTTTACTGACCTTTGTTACAGTAAAGGGAAAATAGATCAAAGCTCTTAAGTAAAGTCAGAACGAAAGCACTGTCACAGTTTTGGTGAAACTTTCTAATCAAGCTAAAATAATCCATTTCTCAATAGAGTTAGGTTACCTATTAACAACATGCTATCGCATATACACCTAAACCAGGAGTATCCAGTAAAACCCTGGAGAATCTAAAACACATACCCATATTCTTTATTTAAGATATTTGTGAAGGTTACTGCTGAACAAGAAGCTGATTTTAACAATGTTGATGGCACTGGCAGAGCTCAGGCTCAGGCAGGGGAGGCAACAGGCTCTTGGCCACGAGGCAGGAGCTGAAATCAGCTCACCCCAACTCCAGCCAAGGTGAGCCCAGGCCAGCCCTGAGGCTGCACTCTCAGGTCAGGAGTGCAGATCCTTATATAAGAAAYGGCAAAATAATTTTTACTGGGCTACAATGTAGTAGCAGCATTGCCTTACTGTGTGAGGAATTGTAGAATGACAGAAAAGATTAGTCCTAACTAAAGAAAAAAACATACAAAAAAAGGTGGTAACAAGAATAATGTATACTTTTATGAACCTTTAATAAGCCATAGAACGCCTTTTACAAATGCAAAAGAACATAAATTAGGCCAAAGACCAGAAGGAGTTGCCAATGGCAGCAATATGATGGAAATGATAAAATTTGAAAAGTTTCTGAAATACTCTGACACTCTTTAAGTAGTCTAGCCACAGCACAGAAAATCAGGATAATTAAAGAAACTACAGGATAACAGGGCTAGACTAAAGTTAGGTCTCATATACCTGAAAAAAAATTCCTCGCATATTTGTACTGTTGCAGGTTTATGTTAGAGATGAACTAAAATTCTACTGAGAATAAACTAAAATTCTGCTTTGAGATGTTTTCCCTTTAACAGCAGAATCTCATTCATGTTGAAATTCATATTTGTAGATGCAATGGAGGAATTTAACTGAAAATTGGGCAAGGTTTCCTGCYATCCTCGCTACCTCAGAATTTCTTTAAAAAATTAAGAACTTACACATTTTCCACAGTAGGATTCCTTCCTCTGTCAAGTTGAAAATATTATACTGCATAGACATGCATTTATTTAAAACTTTATTGCATTCTTTTAAATTTATTTTTATAGTTTTTGTGTAAGTATTTCAGTAGAATTAGTTAAAACTCACTTCTGAAAGTTATTTTTGTGTCATCATGGCCAGTCTTTCAAACTCTTTCTAGAAGGCAGAACGTGTCTGTCAGTCAGTTGGCTTCAATCTTACACCACAGAACTTCAAATTCAAAATTAGGGACATCATTTTAAAGTGAACATAATTAATTATTGGAACAAGCATCCAGTATCCTCCATGTCTCTATAATGATTTTCCATGTCTGGATTACTATAGAGAAATACAGTTGTCTTTTATTATATGACCTCCTTCAGCCAAATTGCATTGTTTTGTTAATGTTAAACCCTAAGAGATCAGTTTCAGTACAGCTATAAACAGACAAGAACAGATGGCTTTAGGCAAGTGAAAAGTGAGATCCTTTTTGTCAGCAGTCTTGGCTAACCGGGAGGTCTCAGTTGACTGGAAGTTAACAAATGTGACACCCATCTACAAGAAGGGCCGGAAAGAGGATCCGGGCAACTACAGACCTGTCAGTCTGACCTTGGTGCCGGGGAAGGTTATGGAGCAGATCATCYTGAGTGCTATCACACAGCATGTACAGGACACCCAGGTGATCAGGCCCAGTCAGCATGGGTCCATGAAGGGAAGATCCTGCTTGACCAACCTGATCTCCTTCTATGACAAGGTGACCCACTTAGTGGATGAGGGAAAGGCTGTGGATGTGGTCTACCTAGACTTGAGTAAAGCCTTTGACACTGTCTCCCACAGCATTCTCCTGGAGAAACTGGCTGCTCATGACTTGGATGGATGTATTCTTTGCTGGGTAAAAAACTGGCTGGATGACCAGGCCCAAAGAGTTGTAGTGAATGGAGTTAAATCCAGTTGGCGGCCGGTCATAAGTGGTGTTCCCCAAGGCTCACTATTGAGGCTATTCTGTTTAATATCTTTATCAATGATCTGGACGAGGGGATCGAGTGCACCCTCAGTGAGTTTGCAGATGACACCAGGTTGGGCGGGAGTATTGATCTGCTCGAGGGTAGGAAGGCTCTGCAGAGGGATCTGGACAGGCTGGATCGATGGGCCGAGGCCAATTGTATGAGGTTTAACAAGGCCAAGTGCYGGGTCCTGCACTTGGGTCACAACAACCCCAGGCAACACTACAGGCTTGGGGAAGAGTGGCTGGAAAGCTGCCCAGAAGAAAAGAACCTGGGATCGTTGGTCAACAGCCAGCTGAATATGAGCCGGCAGTGTGCCCAGGTGGCCAAGAAGGCCAACAGCATCCTGGCTTGTCTCAGAAATAGTGTGGCCAGCAGGACTAGGGAAGAGATTGACCCCCTGTACTTGGCACTGGTGAGGCCGCACCTCAAATATTGTGTTCAGTTTTGGACCCCTCACTGCAAAAAGGACATTGAGGTGCTGGAGTGTGTCCAAAGAAGAACAACGAAGCTGGTGAAGGGTCTGGAGAACAAGTCTTCTGAGGAGCGGCTGAGGGAGCTGGGGTTGTTTWGYCTGGAGAAAAGGAGGCTGAGGGGAGATCTAATTGCTTTCTAAAACAACCTGAAAGGAATCATAGAATCATAGAATAGTTTGGGTTGGAAAGGACCTTTAAAGGTCATCTAGTCCAACCTCCCTGCTGTGGGCAGGGGCATCTTCAACTAGGTCAGGTTGCTCAGAGACCGGTCCAACCTGACCTTGAATGTTTCCAGGAATGGGACATCTAGCACCTCTCTGGGCAACCTGTTCCAGTGTTTCACCAGAGATGAAAGGAGGTTGTAGCAAGGTGGGGTTCATCTCTTCTCCTAAGTTGTCCTGGTTTTGGCTGGGGTGGAATTAATTTTCTTTCTAGTAGTTGATATAGTGCTGTGTTTTGGATTTAGTATAAGAAGAATGTTGATAACACACTAATGTTTTTAGTTGTTGCTAGGTAGTCTACTTTCCCAAGGACTTTTCAGCTCACATGCTCTGTGAGGTGCACAAGAAGCTGGGAGGGAGCATAGCCAGGACAGCTAGGCCAGCTGGCCAATGGGGTATTCCATACCATGTGATGTCATGCTCAGCATAT